>AWOL01S0008085.1:13519-34979 GCA_000715115.1 Nicotiana otophora | reverse complement strand
GGGGGGGGAGGGACTACCCCGTAGGGATTGATTTGTTTGCGTTATTTGAACTACGTAAAAGACGTGTACTCGAAGTGACTAGTGTGTACGCGACTTTATATGTAGAAATTTGACCGGTTTAGACTCTTAGGGTTCTTATGCACACTAAATTGAAGTTGCTCTATCATGCTATGTCCTCCATTGGTAAACTCACTCTTATATGCCTTATTTGAAGTTGTGGTACATGTCCTATCTTTTGGTGCCAAATATATTCTTAGATGCTTTAATTGTTGTTGCCTCTTTACTGTTACATGTTATCTCTTCCATAGTTGATTATTCTTAATTGAAGTTATTGCTACATGTTATCTCTTCTATAGTTGCTTATCCTTAATTGAAGTTATTGTTATATGTTATCTCTTTCGTAGTTGATTATTCTTAATTGAAGTTGTTGTTATATGTTATCTCTTTCGTAGTTGATTATTCTTAATTGAAGTTGTTGTTATATGTTATCTCTTTCATAGTTGATTATCCTTAATTGAAGTTATTGTCACATGTTATCTCTTCCGTAATTGATTATCCTTATTTGAAGTCGGTGTTACATGTTATTTCTCTTATTGTTGAACTACTCTTACTTGAAGTTATTATTACTTTTATGTCTTTCATTGTTGGCATTATTCTTCCGTTTCATTGCATTGTTGCCATCCTTGTGTTGATTTACCTGTTGTACCTCGTGTTATTGTTGTTCTTGTTGTACTCGGTGTTGTTGAGGCGTGCTCTATATGTGATTGTGGCATAGGAATTGTTGTTGTGAAAATGTTGTGGTGTATGGGCAAATGTGGTGCGGGTTGTTATGTGTTTTGCACATGTGTTATTGTTGAGAGGATTGTGGGGGTGTTCGTGCGTGAGTTGTCCGTGCTATTATTATTATTGATATTTGCACATACGACATGACAAGGCGGGCTATATATGTGGGCTTGCATATGTGGCGAGACAAGATAAGAATATTATTATGCATGTGTGGCAAGACAAGGCGGGCATTTACTTTATTGTTGCGCACGCGGCGAGGCAAGGGGGCTATGTCGGGGATGATTTGTGATGACCTAGTGACATTGTTATTGTTGATATTTGCGTAGTGGTGTGCCTACCTTGTGTGTGTCATGCATATTACTTGTTGTGTTATTTCCCATGTGCCATTCGTTGTCTCTGATCTTACTTGTTGACTCAAGCTGTGATAGAACACTTGCAAAAGCATACACCGTAATTAGTCACTCATATCAGTCCAAGAAGATGAACTTTGATGTTTATTGATCATTTACATGTATTCTTGTATACCTGCCTTCTGTGCGTGAGTTGCACCGTTAGCACGCGAGTTGTCCGTGTGGATATGAGATATAGTTAATGTTAGCACGTGAGTTGTTCGTGTAGATATGAGATATTGTAACTCTCTTAGCACATGAGTTGTCCGTACAAATATGAGGTATTAATGGTGTTGGCACATGAGTTGTCCGTGCAGCACGTGAGTTGTCCATACGATTGTGATTTATAATGTGGGCACAAGATGCAAAGTGATTAGGGTTCGTGATTTGGGATACGTGATTGGTGATTATGAGGTGTGGTACCTCGGGTAAATTCTTATGTAAACCTTGTGTGAAAGTGGTTGTTGTATTGGATTGTTACTTGTTTTCGCGTACTTGTGTTGATTATTATGTCTAGTAGGTGTCTTGATTGTTCCTCGTCACTACTCCATCGAGGTTAATCTTGATACTTACTGGGTACCATTGTGTTGTACTCATGTTATGCTTGTTGCACATTTTTGTGCAGATCCAGGTACCTCAGAGCGTGTTGGTTATTAGTTAGATAATTGTGAGTTGCGGCAGAGAATTCAAGGTATGCCTGACGTCGTGTTTGCAGGCTTCGGAGTTACCTTCTGAAGTTTATTTTGAACTGTTTATTTCTATTTCGGAATAGTTTTACTTAGAGATTTTCTAGTGGACTCAGAAGAGCTTATGACTTGTACTACCGGTTTGGGATATTGTATATCTACTTGGGATTGTTGGCTTTATATAGAAATTTCTGGTTCATGTTTGATAGTTGATTAATTAAATTTGTTATTAATTCAGTAAGTATTAGGCTTACCTAGTCTTGGAGGCTAGGTACCATCATGAGTCCTAAGGAGGGATTTTGGGTGGTGACAAGTTGGTATCAGAGCTCTAGGTTCCTAGGTGCTACGAGTCATAAGCAAGTCTAGTAGACTACTTCGTATCGGTACAGAGACGTTTGTACTTATCTTTGAGAGGCTATGGAACTATTAGGAAACTTCACTTCTTTTATTCATATCGTGCGAGTTTATTGATTTCTGAGTTTGAGCCTTTGTCATTCTATTCTCTCACAGATGGTAAGAACATGCGTTGCAGTTACTGATGACGCTTCCCCCAAAGCCGATGTTGCTAGGAGACGAGGTAGAGGACGAGGAGGAGCACGTGATAGAACTAGAGTACCTCCCGAGCAGCAACTGAGGTGCCACTAGTAGCTCCGGTTAGGGGACAGGCACCGAAGGCGCCCGTTGTTACCTAGGCACTTCAGGAGTCTTTAGCGCAGTTCGTGACCATATTTGGTACATTGGCTCAGAGGGGATTGATTCCAGCTGCCCTACCTACTTCACAGACCGGGGGGGAAGCTTATACTCCCGCCGCTAGTACTCACGAGCAGCGGATCCACATTGGTCAGATTCTGGGTATTATGCCAGCACAACCTGTTATTTTGGTTCAGCATGAGGTCCGGCCAGGGGCATCAGAGGAGGAGCAGAAGAGGCTCGAGAGGTTCATGAAGTATCATCCTCCTACTTGCAGTGGCCTAACTACCGAGGATGCATATGGTTTTCTAAAGAAGTGCCACTGTATTAACCACACCATGAGTATTGTGGAGGCAAGCAGAGTTGCTTTTACTACATTTTAGCTATCAGGAACAACATATTAATGGTGGCAGGCTTATGAGGAGGGTAGACCAGCGGATGCAGCGCCACCCACTTGCACTCAGCTTTCAAATATATTTTTGAGGGAGTTTGTTCAGCAGACCCTTCGGGATATGTGGCGCACAGAATTCAAGCAGCTACGTCAGGGAACTATACCAGTATCAGAGTACGCCATTAGATTCAGTGAGTTGTCCCGTCACGCACATGCTTTGGTTTTTACAGTTAGAGAGCGAGTTTGCAGGTTCATTGAGGGGCTCAATTATAGTATCCAATTCTGCATTGCTCTGGAGTTGGAGATTGGTGTTCTGTTTCGGCAAGTGGAAGAGATCGATCATAGATTAGAGGCTATGCAGGGCTAAGAGAGAGAGAGGACAGGGAGGGTAAGAGGCCTTGCGGACCGGGAGGATCTAGCGATCCTTATTTTTTAGGCAGGGTACGTCATGGTAGAGGTTTTGTGGGTCAGCCAGTTCAGTTATCACGTCATGCTTCATGTGGTACTTCTAATATCCATGGGTCCCAAAGTACCCATGCCGAATAGCTTCCACAGCCATGTCAGTGGAGAGTTTGCTTTGAGTGTGGGGATACCAGCCACATGGTGAGAGATTGTCCCAGACTCTTGTCAGATATGTCACAGCAGGATATTCAAGCTACGAGTTCCACTCCATTTGCTGTGATACCTACACTGCCAGCTAGGGGTGGAGGTTAGGCGGGTAGAGGTCTTCCTAGAGAGGGAGGCCGGGACCATTGTTATGCTCTTCCTGGTCGGGCATAGGCTGATGCATCAGATGATGTCATTACAGGTATATTTTCGGTTGATTATAGGTATGTATTTCGATCTGGTCACATTTATTAGTAAGATTCATCCTAACGTGATTCAGATATGGCTGTGTTTTGTGATTCTTGACCTCTGTTCATGTGTTCATGTCTGTTGGGGAATTCTATTGTGATAGACCGTGTCTATCGTTCTGGTTGGTTTCTATTGAGGGTCATGAGGCTTAGGTCTTCTTTCTATTAGTTACATACGGTAGGATTTTGATGTGATCTGTGGATGGTTTGGCCCGACTCTTGGTTTGGGTGCTCTACAGGTATGAGATGTTTTTACATGTTGTTGTTTTGGTTCTACGAGATTTAATTAGTAGAGTGTTTTAGATGTTTAGATGTCATCTTAGTTGTGATTCCGCATGGAGGATGGAGCCTGGTGTTATTCGTGGTTAGGCATGTTTGTACAGGGCTATGCGCTGAGGTGGGGTTATGTTAGGGTGAGATTCGGCGTGGTCATTACGTGTCTTGCTTCTTCCTGGTGGAATGGATCCGTAGTAGGTTATCGGTGGAGAGTTATGTCTGTTGAACTTGTTTGATAGTTCTCTCATGTGTTCCTCTTTTCATATTCAGTTGTATTCGGGTTGTGCCTATAAAGCCCCGTAAAATGTTTCCTAAAAACACGGATTCCATGATGCCAAAGTAGGCGTAGAGATTGGACTTTGTTTTATTGAACAGTGCGGAGGGAGTTGAAGGAAAGTGTTGGGCAGAAGTATGCATTTCTACGGCCCATTCTGCAGCCGCAGAACCACTCTGCGGACCGCAGACTGGTCGCAGAGTGGGGCCTTTTTGATGTCAATTTTGCGGCCATTATGCGACTGTATAACCATTTCACGGGCCGCACGTTGGTCGCATAATCATCCTTTGACTTTTTCGGAGGGAGGTTCTGCGGTGCATTATGCTACTGTAGAACAGGTTAGCGGGCCGTATAGTGACCGCAGATCAGGTTAGTTTCTTTCCAGTTCTGGCACCCATTTTTTGCGGTCATTTTGCGAACCACAAAACCACTATGCGGTCACATATGCGACCATAGAACATGTTGTGTAACTTCAATATTGAGGTTTTTAAACCCGACCCTATTCCGTTAAAACACATCCCACAGACCATTTTGAGCTTATTTTTGATATCTTGGGAATGAGAGAGAGAGTCCTGGAGGGAGAAAGTGATCTTCATCAAAACAATTTCCCTTCCATTCGTGCTTAACCCCTTGAAGATTATCAAGAGAGGCACCTAGGTCTTCTTCCTAAGAGGTAAGATTCTATCACCCAAACTCTTAATTTCAAAATGTGACTAGAATGGGCCATTAGTAAGGTAATTCACTGGGATTGGAGTGCTTACCTTGCATGCATGTATCTTTGAAGTATGTGGGAATAGTTTGAGCTAAAAATGATAGAGAATGGGTTAGGGAATGATGGAATCTTCCACCAAAAGGTCCTTAAAACATTGATGCAGACCTAGTGTTTGATAATATGCTCAAATGAGCTAAAACCATGTTCATCTTCCTGATTTTGGTTTAATTTTGTTATATTGCTAAAAATAGATTAAGGAACATCTTAGTGTTTTAAGAAGCTCAATTGAGGTATGTTGGCTAAACACCCTTCTTCTTAGAATCAAATTCCATGTTGTCCATGTAATTGGAGTAAGGCCTTGGTCATTATAGAATTGGCGATTTCTAATGTGTTTGTGTTGAAGGATGTAAGTTTAATATTTATTCTAAATTTTGCATAATGTTATCTTGTTATTGAGGATGTGTTTAAAATGTGGACAATGTGTTAGAAATGTTAACACTTCATGTCAAGATCGAAATAAAGGTTGTTATGCCAAATTGTATGAAAAGCCTCTATGTGCCTAAGATTCCCAAATTACGCATATGTGAATTTAATGTCTTGAATGGGAAGCCTTATTGTTTTTGATAATGATAATGATATTGAATGTGGAAAAGGGGTCTAGAATTGTGAAATACGGCCAAGTGCCAAGAATGATTTTGTATTCGTGATCACTAGTACCAATGAATTGAAAGATATGAAAGAAGTATGATGTGAGATGGTTGACTGAAAATGGTAACATCTTGGGTGAGACGGCCTAGCCGATCGGGCCGTGATCGGACGCCATGCCTCACACATGGTGGTACTGTGCGGGAAATGATAATTGAAATTGTGGTTATGGTTGTTGTCTCAAATGAGACGACCTAGCTGATCGGGTAGAGATCGGACTCCGTGTAAGAATACAGAGGCACTGTGAATTATGGAATATTGGCACTAAAGATCACCCAACCTAATAATGTGGAAATTGACATGAAAACTTATGAGATCCTTAAATTGATTTTTTAATATTATTTGAAGCTCTTATTGAATTTTTGGTTGTTCCTTATGTATTATTTTTCATTCTATTGAGTTGGTGTTTAGCTATACATACTAGTGCATTTAGACGGTACTAACGTCCCTCTTGTGGGGGGCGTTGCATCTTTAAATGGATGCAGGTGGTTACATAGCAGGCAGTGTTGATCACAGATAGTGTTGTATCCTCTTCTCACCGGACTCAGTGAGCCCCATTTCATTCCGGGGTCATGTATTGTACCTTTTGTTTATATTGTGGTCACTTTTGAGGTATAGTCGGGGCCTTGTTGCCGGCACCATCTTTACTCTCTTTTATACCTTTAGAGGCTCCGTAGACACTATGTGGGTGTTGGGAATGTAAATCAAGTTATGTCGTGTTTGATCACTTTTTCCACTCGAACTATAAGAAATGTGTAGTTTGAGACTTAAAGGCACAATGACTAATGAAACGATTTAGAATTGTATGAATGAGCTTCCTACGATACAATTAATGAAATCACGTCTTTTCTCGATCATGGGTGAATTGGGTAGAAAGTATCTAACAGGCTTACTCGGCCAGGTTCACTTGGTTGAGCGCCGGTCGCGCTTCCCGAGGTTGGGGCGTGACAGTGCCTATTAGGGATTGGATTGCGATGTAAGTGCCTGGGTGTAGTTGATCTGATATAAACTTGTCATGACCCCAAATTCCCACTATAGGATATCGTGATGACACCTAGTCTCTAATACTAGGTAAGCCTAACAAACATTGATAATTAGCAGAAATAACAACTTTAATATCAAATTAAACTGTTAAACTATCATAAATAAACCTCAATAGTTCAATTGTAAAATAACTCCTAAAACCCGGTGGAACTGAGTCATAAGTTCTAATAAAAGTACACTTAGAATCTCTATATACAATACTATTTTGCACTGAAAATAAATAGTAATAAAACCAAAAGTAGAAGGTGGCTCTGAGGCCCGCGAGCTTCAAGAAGGTATACCTTGAAGTCTCCGAAGTAACTAATCATATCACTGGCACAAGGCATGGGTAGATGTGCCTAGATCTGCATAAAAATGTGTATAAGTGTAGCATGAGTACACCACAACAATACCCAGTAAGTAACAAGCCTAACCTCGGTAGTATAGTGACGAGGCCAGGTCAAGACACCTACTAGATAAAAGAAATCTTGAACAAAATATAATATAATCTACTAAGGGATTATAAAGGCAATTAAAAGACTAATAAGCAATTTATCAATTCAGGGCTAACAAAGGAAATAAAGCAACAATGGCGACAAGGGAGTACATGTGATAAGACAGCATATAACCATTTACAATCAAATTACTAATGCAAATAAATAAGGAAACAAGAACAACAATCGTTCAAGTCATCAAGATTTTCCAACATAGAATGTACAACTAGCATCTTGCTGAGATGCCATACCTCATATTCACATTTTACAAGTCACAATCACAGTCTTTCTTATATCACCGCGTGAGCCTTGCATAAATATATTTTGAAAAATTATTTTTTTCTCAAAATAGCTACACGCTCTTTAGCCTCCTTATCTCACTGCGTGGCTTAAGTAACTCCCTTACTACCAACATCTGTATAAATCTCACCTTATGTCGCATGCACATCAACCACCATCCTTATACCGCCGCATGCGCATCAATATCACAACACAATAATCAACTCGCACCTCACGTGCCCATATGCCACAACTTTGCAAAAATAAATAATACCGATGTTACCACAACACATAGCCCACGGCTCAAGCACAATGTGAACAAGAATCTGAATAACAACCAAATAAATGAGAAATAACTCATTAAGGAACGATATATCAATAGTTAACAACTTTAACCTTATTGTGTTAATAGTTTTCACAACAACAACTTCAATAACCCACAATTTAGGTATTTCTCATGGAATGTCAACTTCCAAATTCCAATGCAAAACATAACCTTAACAATGAAAGAGATAGCATGAAAAAGAAAATAAGTCTAAATGCAAGAGAATAGCTCAACAATGGAAATAATGGCATGTAACAACAACTACACATAAATGCATATGAGAGTAACTTTGACAATAGATACTAGACCATGTACTGACAACTTTAATTAAGGCATGTAAGAATAAAATTGACAATGAAAGGTAGAATAGATAATAATAACATCAATTAAGTTCTTATGAGTAACCTAGGAGTCTAAACCTGTCAACCTTTAGACATAAAGCTCGTGTAAACACTCGTCACCTCATGTACATGTCTTTCATATAATTCAAATAGCACAAACAACCCAAATCCTAATGGATAAATTTCCAAACATAAAGTTAGGCCAGATACTTACCTCAACTAGGCCAAATAAATACTCAAAGATAGCATTTACCTTAAACTTCTCCTCTGAACGGCTCATATCATACCAAAAATGAATTAATAACATGAAATAATGTAAGAGAAACCAATTACGATAGATAAAACTATGTGTAACGACCAGATCGGTCGTTTTGTGTAATTGCACCCCGTTACCCCTTTTATTACTTCACACTTGTGTGTTTATGTATGTATGACTTGCGTGATTGATTAGTTTCATTCCAGGAAGATTTTGGGTTGATTTGGACCCTTGATTCTAGACTTAGACGTTTAAATTTGGAAATATTGACCAAACTTTAACTTTTATGAAAATGACCCCGAAATTTTGTTTCTCTTACTCTGATAACTTCGCATCGTGATTTTAGACTTGGGCATATTCCCAAAATTGATTTTGGAAGTCCGTAGGTTGATTTGTATTGATTTGCCAAAATTTGGCAATTTTAAGTTGAAAAGTTTGACAGTAGGTGGACTTTTAGATATTGAGCTCAAAACTAGATTATGGGACTTGGAATAGGTCTGTTATGACATTTATAACTTGTTTGCTAAATGTGCTATCGTTCGGAGTTGATTTGATAGGATTCGGATGCTTAGTTGACATTTTATAAGTTCTTGAAAAGCTCTTTGCAAATCATGTGTTTTAGAGCTCAATTCATAGTTTTCGATGTTATTTTTGTGTTTTGATTGCGCGAGCGAATTTGTATGTTACTTTTAGACTTGTGTGAATGTTTGGTTTGGAAACCCCGAGGGCTCGGGTGAATTTTGACGCTTAGCAGAGTGTTGTTAGAATTTAATTGCTAGTTTTTCTACACAGGCCCTCAGATCTCGCATTTGGGAGATTCTTGATCGCAATTGCGAAGGTAGGCCAAGTCTGCTGGGTTTGCAATTATGAACCTAGTGTTCGCATTTGCGAAGGTCTTATGGGATGGGCTTCGTTTGCAATTGTGATAATCTTGTCGGAATTTCGAGGGCAGTAGGGGTCGCAAATGCGATCCCATCTTCGCATTTGTGAAGCGTTTCCCCAAGCCTTCAGTGCTGCAATTGCGATTCTTTATTCACAATTGCAAACTTATGTCGCAATTGCGACATCTGAAACTGATCAAATAGCTGAGAGACGGGATTTTTGAGTTCATTCTCTCATTTTTGAACACTAGACTCGGTAGGAGGCGATTTCGAGGTGCGATTTGCACCTACAAACCTTGCGTAATTGATTCTAATCTATTTATAATCATATTCCATCAACATATCTTATATTTTAACATCAAAATCATGTGAATTAAAGTAGAAATTGGTGAAACCTTGCTAAGTTTTTGAAAAATAAGAAATTGAATTTTGAGAGTCGATTTTGACTCAGATTTTGAAACTAATCACATATATGAACTCGTATGGTTATGGGTAGGCAGAATCTACCAATGGACCTGGGTTTTTAGCGGGCGGGCCTCATGTTTACTTTTGTTATCATTTTGGGAAAAGTGTAAAAATCATAACTTTATCTATTGCAATTGAATTCCCTAGCATTGTTTGATGATATTGAGTAGATTTTGATTAGATTTGAGCCGTGTGGAGGCGTATTTTAAGGTAAAAGCTATTTCCAAGTGTTGAATTGGCCTAGTTAAGGTAACTGTCTTGCCTAACTTCGTGTGGGGGAACTACCCCTTAGGATTGGTATTATTTGACTCAATTGTGATAAGTGAAATCCGTGCACGCAAGGTGACGATTGGGTGCACGGGTTGTACGTAGTATTTGACCGGTTTAGGCTACTTAGACTAATTATATGCTTTAGTTGAAATGCCATATTATGTTCTAAGTTCTCATAATCAAATTATCTTTAATAGTGTTAGACTATCCTTAAATGCCTTATTTGACTTGTTTAGTATTTGTTCTACATCCTACTTGCTAAATTCCTCCCATGCTTTAGTTGAACTAGTTGTCTCCTTTATTGTTACATGTTATCTTTTCATTGTTAATTATCATTGTTTGAATTAATTGTTTGTGTTATCCCTTTACTTGTTGATTTCCATTATTTGAGACTCATTGTTAAATATTATTTCCTTTATTGTGAGTTAGTCTTATCTAGTATCGTGGTTATACATTATCTTTCTCGATGTTGAGTTATTTGGTGTTGAGGTTGTGAAAGTCGTTAATACGTTGAGGTGATGTTGGTTATTGTTGAAACACCTATCTTAAGGAGCATTTTTCATCCATTATTGTTGTTGATATTCTTGTATATGTTGTGGTGGAGCCATGGGCTATTGTTGTTGAAACATTGATATTGTTGTTGTCGACAACGTGTGATATGCGAGTACTTGTGGTGTGAGTTATTATTGTGATATGATATTGATGCGCATGTGGTGGTATAAGTCTTGGATTGATGTGCATGCGGTGGTATAAGGTGGGAATTATGTGCATGATGGATTTTAGGGGAACTACGTGAAGCCACACGGCGTCACAAAGTGGGCCAAAGTGCGTGTAGCTATTTCGGGAAAACTGTTTTCATAGCCTATTTTCAAATGTAAGGCTCACACAATAGTATAGGGAACGATTGTGATTAAAATTGAGAAATGTGAATATGAGGCGGTACCTCGGTTGTGATTCTTGATAATACGAGTCAGTACCTCATTTTGATTTCATTATACACGAGACGATACCTCGTTGTGTTTCTTGCTGTTTGTTTCATGTTGCAAAGTGTTGTGGAGGGAATATTTCTTGTTGCTTCATTCTTTATTATTATAGCAGTTGTAGTCGGTACATGATCATTGTAGCACTTTAGTTGCCTATTTTATGTTATTTTTATTTTTAACTTCCGGTACTAGTTCTTGCGATTATCTTGTTCCGTATCAGTTATTCTTCATTTTTTGTTACTTACCCGTATTACATTTTTTATACTGTCTATTTCATATCCTAGTAGGTGTCTTGACCTGGCCTTGTCACTACTCTGTTGAGGTTAGACTTGATATTTACTGGGTACCGTTGTAGTGTACTCATACTATGCTTTTGCACATATTTTTATGCATATCCAGGTACGTCCGCTCGTGTGGGTCGATAGAGATTTCCTACTAGCTACTTTAACCGGAGATTTCAAGGTATGCCTGCTCCGCGTCAGCAGGCCTCAGAGTCACCTACCCTTATTTTTGTTACTATTGTATCTCCTTTCAGACAGTGATGTAGTAGTACTCTAGTTGCATTCTATAGAGCTTATGACTCGGTTCCACCGGTTTTAGGGTGTGTATTTGTGAGATTCTGGTTTTAGAAGGTTTAATCTATTATTCAGTCATTTTTAGTAACTTGTTATTATATACCTTTTCGGTTGTTTTTATTGTTAGGCTTACCTAGTCGTAGAGATTATGTGTCATCACAACATCCTTCGAAGGGAAATTGTGGTCATGACAAGTTAGAATTAGAGCTCTAGGTTCATAGGTGTTATGATTCATAACCAGGTTTAGTAGAGTCTTGCGGATCGGTACGGAGACGTCTGTACCTATCTTGGAGAGGCTACGGAACTGTTAGAAAAACATCACTTCTTTGATTCATTATCGTGCAAAGTGGTTGATTTCGAAAACTAAAGCTTTGACGTTCTTTTCTCTCACAGATGGTGTGGACACGCACCGCAGGATCCGACGATCTTACACCCGTGCCCTTGCTAGAGCCGTGAGAGGTTGGGACCGGGGTAGAGGCCGAGGACGGGCACATGGTGCAGCCAGAGCACCTGCCCGAACTATGATAGAGGAGCCACCTGTAGCTCCAGTCAAGGGTCAGACATCCGAGGCGCCTATTGCCAGACCAACACTTCAGGAGAGCCTCGCAAAGTTCCTGAGCATGTTCAATACCTTAGCTTAGGCGGGGTTTATCCTACTTGCATCAGCCATATCTCAGGCTAGGGGAGGAGCACAGACTCCCGCGGCCCATACCCTAGAGCAGCAGGTCCAGGTTGATCAGATCCCAGAGGTTATACCTCTACAGCATGTTGCTCCGGCTCATCATGTGGTTAGGGAAGCAACATTTGAGGAGGAGCCGCTTAGGCCCGAGAGGTTCAAGAAGTACCACCCTCCTACATTCAGTGGTTTGGCTTCAGAGGATGTGCATGGTTTTCTTGCGGAGTGTCACTGTATATTCGGCACTCTGGGCATTGTGGAGACGAGTGGGGTTGCTTTTACTACGTTCTAGCTAAAGGGAGCGGCATATCAGTGGTGGGGGGCATATGAGGTGGGTAGCCTAACCGAGGCAGCTTCTCCTACATGGGATCGGTTTTCAGAGTTTTTCTTGAGAGTGTTGTTTCCTCATACCCTTCGGGATACTTGGTGCATGGAGTTTAAGCGGCTGCTCGAGGGTACTATGTCAGTGTTGGAGTATGTTGTCTGATTCAGTGATTTGTCTAGGCATGCACCAGCCTTGGTTGCTACGGTTAGAGAGCGAGTCTATCGATTCATCGAGGGGCTCAACTAGAGAATTAGATTCAGCATGGCTAGGGAGTTGTAGTCAGACATTCCGCATCAGCAGATGGTTGAGATTGCATGGAGGTTGGAGGGTATGCAAGACCCTGATAGAGATGATAGGGAGGCCAAGAGGCCTCGTGGCACATGGGGATTTAGTGGTTGTCATGTCGCAGCTACAACTCGTCATGGTAGAGGCTATGTCATCCGTCCAGTTTATTCCACACTTCCAGCTTCTAGTGGTGCTCCCGCTGTATCAAATTCCCAGGTTTCACACTTTGCTCAGCCACTTTCTAGTGCACCTCTTATGCGGGGTGCCTTCAACGGTCAGTTTGGCCGACCAGGACAGAGTCATTTCCAATCTCCATGCCCACTGAGAGATTGTTTTGAGTGTGGTGATACCCGCCACATGGCCAGAGACTGCCCCAGACTCAGTAGGGGTGCACCTTCCCCGACTACTCAGGCTTCACGGATTCAATTAAGTCCGTAGACTTCTAAGGCCATGATTATTGCACCAGTTGCCGCTCTAACCGCTCATCCATCTAGGGAAGAGGGATGGGCGGGTAAAGGTCACCTTAGAGGAGGAGGCCAAGCCAGATTCTATGCTCTTCCGAGTAGGACAGAGGCAGTTGCTTCAGACTTAGTCGGTCATGTCTAGTTGTTATTGGTGGTTTTGATATCAGAGTTGATCTGTTGTTACTTAGTATGATAGACTTTAATGTTATCTTAGGCATGGAATGGTTATCGCCCTTGATGGTAGGCTATAATTGCGTATTTTAGTGACTTTTTATACTCTAATTTACTACACTTTAATTGAGTTTGAGCTTTAATTGTTTGTGTTTTGCACTAATTGCGTGTTTTATGCCTTGTAGGAGTGATTCCGAGCTGTGTAGATGTTATAAAATGAATTCGAGCTATTTGGAGCTTTGAAGTATGAGTAAACGCCCAAGGGATTAAGCCGGGATCGTGTTTGGGGGTCGAGGATCAATTCTGGACTTCAAAATTCAAGGAAGAAGCAACTCCTGAAGAAATGCACTAGTGCGACGCATTAGTGTACTTTTATGTCAGAAATTTCCAAAGTTCAGAGACTGAGTTTTTTTGGTCTGACACGATAAATCACTAGTGCGACGTACGGGGCGACGCACAGTGCGACGCATGAAAAGCAATAAGTTTGCAAGTTTTCCTATTTCGGCTAGGAAAGGGAGATTTCATCTAGGCCCAACCCTACTTGGTATAAATACATGAAAAAACATTATTTTCTGACTCTTTGACATACCTTGGACCTAAGGAGACTATTTTGGAAGGATAGAAGACGTTGGTAACATTCTTTGGAGGAGAAAATCATGGAGTTTTTCATTCCTTCATCTTTTCTTTGTAATTTGTTTATGCAAAATACCTTGAAAGTTGTCATTACGAACATTAGTGGCTAAGCACTCTAGTTTCTAGGTTTGTGGTTGACATGATTTTTAACGTTTATTAAGTACATCCTCGTTGATTCGGATTATCATCTTGTGGTTGTTTCTTTAATTCTAGTTTAAACTTGTGAATTGTTGTAGCTACCAATTCACCATAATATCTATTCTTTTCTTGGGAAATCTATATTTAGATTAGAGTAGAACTAAAGAGAGCTTGTTTCTGAACTAGTGGCTTGGGGAAAGATTTCGTGGTTAGGATAGGAATATACCTAACGATCTTGCTTAGTTAAATACCATATTATATTCGTTCATGATAGACTCAATACCATAGGAATATAGGATTGATATATTGTGGACATGCGAGTAGTATTGTGGGAACATGCTATTCATATAAACGATCCGGTTAATTAGAAACCATATATAATATGGATTGACAAGTATGATTATGGAACGTAATAGGATTGATAAACCAACCACAAACCTGGAATTTTCATCTCCCCTGAATTAAAATCTCATCATACACGTTTGCACTCTTGATAAATTATTTGTTACTTGTTTAATTTCCGCAATAGTAGATTAATAGAAAAACATCACTCTTGATTATCTTAGACAATTAACTAATTTTAGTTTTCTTAGTTAACGATTAATCTAAGTCTCTGTGGGTTCGACATCCGACTTTCGAGTCACTTTATCACTTGACGACCGCGTATACTTACGTGTACTTAGGGAACCAACAAGTTTTTGGTGCTGTTGCCGGGGACTTAGTTGTTGATTATTTTTTTAAGTTAAGTTTTATTCATTATTTGTTCAAGTTGTAATTTTTTCTTTGCTTTATTTATGATAACACAGGCTCTTCTCTTGAATGCGGAGGAGTAGAAGCGCAAACAATCTCCTTCCTCTTGATCCTGAAATCAAATGATCACTTCACAGAGTGAGGAGGGAAGTCGAAGCTAGAACTAGAATTGAAAGAGAGTTGTACATCATAGTTCAACCACAGCCAATAAAGATGGCAGGTAATGAAGAACGCCCGATGATAAAAGCTGCAAGGCCCAATCTGGCTAATATTACTCACGCGATTGTGAAGCCTGATATGACGGGTCACTTTGAGCTCAAATAGTACATGGTATAGCTGATTCAGTCCACAGGTCAATATGTGGGTCTATCTCATGAAGACCCGCAGAGGCACATTTAGAACTTCCTAGAAATTACAGACACTTACAATTATCCGAACGTTTCCAAGGACTATGGCAGGCTGATAGTGTTTCCTTTTTTCACTGCTGGGGGAAGGTAAGGAATGGTTGCAAAAGGAGCCCTCGAACTCAATCCACAATTGGGATGATCTAGCAAGGAAATTCTTAATCAAGTTTTTTTCCACTAAGAAGACAAAGTCGCTAGGAGCCAGATTCTTGGGTTTCAACAACGAGATGGCAAGACTCTTTGACAAGAATGGGAAAGATACAAGAAGATACTCAGAGACTACCTACAACATTGTCAGACTGGTGAGGTATTGGGTCACACTTTCGTTGATGGGTTGGACGAGGCATCAAAGATGAATCTTGACTCAACATGTGGGGGTAGTTGCATGGCAAGACCGTATAGTGAGATCCAGATCATGCTAAACAATTTCACTGCTAATGATAATAATATGCAAGGAGGTGTGATCGAGCTTGATGGCTTCTCAACCATGAGGGCAGATATAGCGAGATTAGCAAATCAGATGAATAAAATGACAATGCACCAAGCACAACAGATACAACATGTGCAACAAGTGTCTAGTTGCTGTGAGTTATGTGGTGAAGGTCACACAAGTGACATATGCCTCGTGAATCCTGAATCCATCTACTATGTGGGGCAACAAGGTATAGAGCCGATAAATCAAATTGCTCAATATGGTAACACATACAATCCGAACAGGAGGAATCATCCTAACTTCTCTTAGGGTGGAAATCCGAATATCAAGCCTCAAGCTAATTATAATCAGCCACCTAAACCCCCACAGCAAGCAGAAGAGAGTTTGACTGACATGATGAAAAATCTCTTGCTAGACAATCAGAAAGTTATGGTTGAGAATCAACAATTGCGCACAAAGTTCATAAATCTATAGAGGCAGTTTGGGCAATTGGCTAACAATCAGAATATTAGACATGCTGGAGCTCTTCCAAGTGATACAGAGAAAAATTCTCAAGTCAATGCAGTGATGTTGAGAAATGGGAGAGAGTTGGTAGAAGTGCATAAGAAGAAAAAAGAGCAGTCTTGGCTCGAAGAAGAAAGAGTGCCAAACCCTATAGAGGTAGATAAGAGAAACAAAACAAAGTCTGAGCAAATATCAGAGAGGGTGCCACCCCCTTTTCCTCAAAGATTGAGAAAGAAGAATGATGACAACACGTTTCACAAATTTCTAGATATGCTGAAGCAGATACACTTCTACATCCCTTTAGTGGACATGCTCCGTGAAGTCCCAAAATATACAAAATATATTAAGGATATAGTGGAAAATAAAAGGAGGTTAACTGAGTTTGAGACTGTCGCACTTACTGAGGAGTGCACTTCGAGGATTCAACATAAGCTTCCACAAAAGCTTAAGGATCCGTGTAGTTTTACCATCCCTGTGAGGATTGGTGAAATTGATGTAGGTAGAGCCTTGTGTGATTTGGGTGCAAGTATCAATTTGATGCCGTTGTCAGTGTTCAAACAATTGGGCTTAGGAGCTTTAAGACCCACCACGGCGTTGCTACTGTTAGCTGATAGATCTTATGTTTATCCTGAGGGGGTAATTGAGGACATCTTGCTGCAGATTGGGAAGTTTATTTTCCCTTTAGATTTTATCATCCTGGACTACGAGGCTGATGAGTTAGTTCCTATCATCTCGGGACAACCTCTCTTGGCCATTGGAGATGCAATTATCAAAGTTCAAGAAGTTAAGATGATCCTGAGGGTGGATAATGAAGAAGCAGTCTTCAATGTATATCGAGCCATTCAGCTGTCTCGTCATTACAAGGACCTGGCCATTATTTTTGTGGTGGAGATAAATGAACCAGCGGTAGAGCCAAGTGCATTTAAAGAAGATGCACTAGAAAAGGCATTGATGTTGTTCAATCACTTGGAACTTGAGGAAGAGGTTGAGGAGATGTTGCAAATTCTTGATGCATCTTGCAAATACTTAAGAGAAAGATCCCAATTTGAGCCTCTGGATAGGCCAATCGGCCCTCCCCTAAACCCTCAGTTGGGGAGGCCCCAAAACTGGAACTTAAACCCTTACCATCTTATATTCATTATGCATATTTGGGAAGTTCTAACACTTTACCTGTGATTATTTCTTCTCATTTGTCTAAATTGCAGGAAGAAAAGCTCTTAAGGGTGTTGAGGGAGCACAAGCATGCCATTGGTTGGACAATGTCTGACATAAAGGGTATTAGCCCTGCATTCTGCACGCACAAAATACTCATGGAGGAGGGACACAAGAGTAGTATGGAACATCAACGCTAACTAAATTCAATCATAAAAGAGGTGGTAAGAAAAGAAGTGATTAAGTGGCTCGACGCAGGTATAGTATTTCTTATCTCCTAGAGTAAGTGGGTAAGCCATGTTCAATCTGTACCTAAAACTGGGGGTATGACTGTTGTATTGAATGAACAAAGTAAATTAATCCCATCTAGGACTGTGCCTGGTTTATCAATATGCATAGATTATAGGAAGTTGAATAATGCTAGACTAAAAGATCACTTCCCTCTCCCCTTCATTGATCAAATGTTTGACAGGTTAGCCGAACAGGAATACTATTGTTTCCTTAATGGCTATTCGGGGTATAATCAAATTGCTATTGCCCCGGAAGATCAAGAAAAGACCACTTTTATATGCCCTTATGGCACTTAAGCATTTAAGAGAATGCCATTCGGGTTGTGTAATGCACCTGCGACTTTTCAAAAGTGTATGATGGTTATTTTCACCGATATGGTGGAACGGTTTATGGAGGACTTTATGGATGATTTTTCTGTGTTTGGTTATTCTTTTGATGAATGCTTTACAAATCTTGCTAAAGTTCTTGCTAGGTGTGAGGAGACTAATTTGGTATTGAATTGGGAAAAGTGTCATTTTATGGTACGTGAAGGTATAGTGCTGGGGCACAAGGTGTCCAAAGATGGACTGGAAGTTGACAAGGCTAAGGTGGAAGCAATTAAAAAGTTGCCACCACCGATTTCAGTGAAAGGAGTTAGGAGTTTTCTGGGATATGCAGGTTTTTAGCGCCGATTTATAAAGGATTTCTCAAAAATTTCCTCTCCTTTGTGCAGGTTGTTAGAGAAGGATGTGCCGTTCAAGTTTGACGATGTTTGTCTGAAAACATTCGAGGAGCTGAAAAAGAAGTTAGTGAGTGCACCAATCATAGTGTCTCCTGACTGGAATGAGCCATTTGATATGATGTGTGACGCTAGTGATGGTGCAATTGGGGCCGTAGTGGGACAGCAGAGGAGCAAAATATTTCACTCCATTTACTATGATAGCAAGACTCTCACTCCTGCTCAAATAAATTATACTATGACAGAAAAAGAGTTGTTTGTTGTAGTGTGGGCGTTCGATAAATTTCGGGCCCATTTGGTTGGCACCAAAGTCATTGTCTACACATACCATGCAGCCATTAGGTATTTGTTCGAAATGAAAGATGCTAAACCAAGGCTAATTTGTTGGGTTTTAATCTTGCAGGAGTTTGACATAGAGATCCGAGAGCGTAAAGGAGTACAGAATCAAGTGACTGATCACTTATCCAGGTTAGAAACTTGGAATCATGTAGCTGAGGGAGATGTCATCAAGGAAACCTTCCCGGATGAGAAATTGTTGGCCATTACTGCTGGGGAGGTGCCATGGTATGCAGATTTTGTAAACTATATGGCAAGTGGAGAAACGCCGCCTGATCTTGAACCTTATGCTAAAAAGGAGTTCTTGCGATATGTGAGATCATATATGTTAGATGAGTCATTTATGTTCAAATCTTGTACCGATCAGTTAATTAGAAGATGTGTGCCCGAATCTGAAATAAATGCTATCTTACACGGCTGTCATCCGTCGCCTTATGGTGATCATCATGCGGGTGACAAAACAGCACCTAAGGTGTTGCAATCAGATTTCTATTGGCCTAGGGTGTTTAAAGATGCCGACGAGTTCGTGAGGAGGTGTGATAGGTTCCAAAGAACAGGAACAATTACGAAAAGGCATGAGATGCCATTGCACGGTATTATAGAGGTTGAAATTTTTGATGTGTGGGGAATAGATTTTATGGGTCCGTTTCCCTCGTCCAGTGGGTGTAAGTACATTTTTGTGGCCGTTGACTATGTGTCGAAGTGGGTGGAGGCCATCGCTCTTCCTACCAATGATGCCAAGGTTGTGGTCAACTTTGTGAAAAAGCATATCTTTACAAGGTTTGGCACTCCGAGAGTGATGATAAGTGATGGGGGCACCCATTTCTGTAACAAGCTATTGGACAATGTCTTAGCGAAATACAGGGTCAAACATAAGGTTGCAACCTCTTACCGTCCTCAGACTAGTGGACAAATTGAAGTCTCAAATAGAGAGATAAAGCAGATTCTGAAGAAGACAATTACTTCAAGTAGGAAAGATTAGGCTACAAAGCTTGGTGATGCTCTATGGGCACACCGGACAGCCGACAAAAGTCCAATCGGAACCTCCCCTTACAAGATGGTTTATGGGAAAGCATGCCATTTACTGGTGGAACTTGAGCACAAGGCCTATTGGGCGATAAAGAAGGTGAACTTTGATGTAGAAATTGCGGGTAGAAAGAGATTGATGCAATTGAACGAGCTTGATGAGTTTTGCTTGCACATGTATGAGAATGCTAATTTATATAAAGAAAAGACCAAGCACTGGCATGATAAGCATATCCACCATCGCGAGTTCGAACCGGGCCAATTGGTTTGCATGTTCAATTCGAGGTTGAGACTCTTTTCGGGGAAGCTCAAATCGAGATGGCCAGGCCCGAGAGAACGTTCTTACTGAACAGACAAAGAGTAAAGCACTATTATGAAGGTGACTTTGATCTTCAGAAGTCAAAGGTGTTACTTGCCACTGATTAGACGAGATTCTGTGTCGTGCCGCGACGTTAAGTCAGGCGATTGTTGGGAGGCAACCCAACTTTACTGCTTTCTTTTATTTTTATTTTTATCCTTTTATTGTTGTACTGTCTATTTTTGTTTTGTAGGATTATAAGCATAGGAAGCAAAGCCATTTGAAGAGTGAAAAAACGAGCTAGATGGTGAGAACTAAGTGTGGGGTGCCCACACAAAGGACCATGCCTGGGGGAAGCTTGTGTATCCCGTGAGCCGCTATTGCTTTGGCCTTTGGCCTTCAGGGAGTTTTTTGTCCACCCTCGTTATTGTTTTGCCTTATTTATGAACTAGGGACACTGCACTCCTTAAGTGTAGAGTGGGAGAATTTCTCTAGATGATTAGTAGTAGTGTGTTAGAAAAATGTTAACTTCTTTTTTGTTTTTTGTAGTTGTGTAGTATTTTAGTAGCTCCTAAGAAAAATTGAAAAAGAAAAAGTATAAAAATTGGACTTTTCCCGCCGATGGATCTCCTAGACAGTTTTCTTGAGGGATTTAAGCCTAACGAAAAAGGACAAAAAGATTTTCTTTGTAGGTAGTGCAGTAATTCCCCCTTAGTTTTGTTTTGTGCCGTGGTTCTTTTCCAAGAATTTTGTTTGAACCGGGTGCAGTTAGTTTTTTTTTTGGAGCAGGAGCTATTGTGCTATGAATTAAATTGAAGTAATATTTCTTGACTTTGTTATGCCTTGAGTATAGTGGGTACTTTGATTGTGATGCTTAGGCTCAGTTTTTGACTCTTGTATAAGTACCTTAAATTGTATGATCTTAACTTTGCTTAACTGCTTTGACTAGAGTGTCTTGATGAGTCCAATCTTGAGTGAGTTATGTGCCATGTGTGTTTGAGGTTTGTGTGTTATTCTGTGCATTGAATTTGATGCGTAGAACATGCCCCGTGTATTTCCAAAGGGAAATAGTAGTCTTGTTCAATCTTGGAAGTGATATAGGCATTTCTTTGTTGAGCTCTCTCTCTCTCTCTCTCTCTCTCTCTCTCTCTCTCTATATATATATATATATATATATATATATATATATATATATATATAT
>AWOL01S0008085.1:0-11250 GCA_000715115.1 Nicotiana otophora | reverse complement strand
GCAACCACATTACATGCCTTACCCATTTGTTTGAATTAACCATCTATTTGAACTTTTTCACCTCTCATGAGCACTTGAATTGTAATAAACTTTTGTAAGAGTTAAAGTGTGGGGTGGTTGGTTTGGCTTTTGAGTGGAACTAATGAAATAAAGACAAAGGTGCACTATTTTGAAAAGGTAAGAGCGAGTTGAATTGAAAAAGAGAAAAAAACAATAGTTGTATTGCTGTGAAAAATATTTCTTGATAGTGGTGACTCTTGATGTAATTGTGCTTAAAGAAGTATGGAGTTAATATACATTGATGTGAAGGTAGAGTTATGGTTTGACATAATTATGGGGTTTTAAATGTTAAAATGTTTGTATTAAAGTGCTAGGGAGGTGTAGTCACTTTTATATCTAAATGTATCCTACCCGACCCGCAACCTACATTACAACCAATTAAAGTCCTACTTGATCCTAGAATGAATGAGCTCGATTAGTAGAGTAGTACACTACGGGCAAGCCTATGGTGCATCTTTTGTGGCATATGAATGTTATTTATGAGAGTGAGTGAATTCTTTCTATCTTGAGTTCCTAATTGTTCTTAAATTTTATTATGTGTGGAACTACTCTCTTTTTTTGTGTGAGGGCACCTGATTCATAAAGGAAAGGTAATGTCATTGACCTCTATGTTAGAGTAACTGAGTGAGTAGTGAATAATGCATGGTACTTGTGAGTCAAATCTTGAGGTGATGATGTTACACTCTTGTGCTTAGTCTATTTTAAAGATTCTTGGTGTGATGAGTTAGGAAAATTGTTTAAAAAGGTCATGTCTATATAAAGTGTAGTTTGATTGCTTGAGGACGATCAATGGTTTAAGTGTGGAATATTGATGGTAGGCTATAATTGCATATTTTAGTCGCTAATTATACTCTAATTTGCTACACTTTAGTTGAGTTTGAGCTTTAATCGCTAGTGTTTTGCACTAATTGCGTGTTTTATGCCTTGTAGGAGTGATTATGAGCTTTGTAGATATTAAGGAATGAATTTGAGCTATTTGAAGCTTCAAAGTCTGAGTAAAAGCCTAAGGGATTAAGTCGGGATCGTGTTCGGGGGTCGAGGATCAATTCTGGATGTCAAAATTCAAGGAAGAAGCAATTGCTAAAGAAATGCACTAGTGCGAGGCACTTTGTGACGCACAGTGTAACACATTAGTTTAATTTTATGTCAGAAATTTCCAAAGTTCAGAGACTGGGTTTTTTTGGTCTGACAGGAAAAAGTACTAGTGCGACGCAAGGGGCGACGCACAGTGCGATGCATGAAAAGCAATAAGTTAGCAAGTTTTCCTATTTCGGCTAGGTAAGGGAGATTTCGTTTAGGCCCAACCCTACTTGGTATAAATACATGGAAAAATATTATTTTCTGACTTTTTGACATACCTTAGACCTAAGGAGACTGTTTTGAAAGGAGAGAAGACGTTGGGAACATTCTTTGGAGGGGAAAATTATCGAGTTCTTCATTCCTTCATCTTTTCTTTGTCGTTTGTTTATGCAAAATACTTGGAAAGTTGTTACTACGAACATTAGTGGCTAACCACTTTAGCTTCTAGGGTTGTGGTTGACATGATTATTAACATTATTAAATACATCTTTGTTGATTCGAATTATCATCTTGTGGTTGTTTCTTTAGTTCTAGATATAACATGTCAATTGTTGTAGCTACCAATTCACCATACTATCTATATTATACTTGGGAAAGCTGTGTTTAGATTAGAGTAGAATTAAAGAGAGCTTGTTTCTTAACCCATGGCTCGGGGAAAGATTTCGCGGTTAGGATAGAAATATACCGAACGATCATGCTTATTTAAATACCGTATTATATTCGTTCATGAAAGACTCAATACCATAGGAATATAAGATTGATATATTATGGACAGGCGAGTAGTATTGTGGGAACATGCTATTCATGTGAACGATCTGGTTAATTAGCAACCATAGATAATCTAGATTAACAAGTGTGATTATTGAACTTAATAGGATTATTGAACTGTGTAACCTCTATATACCCTTCTACCAATCACAGAATCTCCTACAAGAGTGGATACCGCAAGTGATTTACTTATCAATTCAGGTTCAATGCCAAACTTATTAGCCACAAAGGTGGTAACATGTGATAATGTAGATCCCGGATCAATCAACGCATATACATCATAAACAAACACGGGCAATATACCTGCAACAACATTTGGAGATGACTCGAGATCCTGTCAACCTACTAGAGCATAAGTTCAATTTTGAGTATCGCTCGAACTCGGCACTGCACCTCTACCTCTACCATGTCCTGTCGTGTAATGACCCAACCGGTTGTTTTGAGCTCTAGAGTATCGTTTGGCGGTTTGAGGCCCTGAGCAGCTTCACTTCAGGTATTATGACTTGTACGCATGTTCGGAATCTAATTTCGGAAAGTTCGGAGTTGATTTGGAAAGACAATTCTAATTTCGAAAGCCTTAAGTTGGAGGAATTAACTAAAGTGTGGTTTTTGAGTAAACAACCTCAAAATCGGGATTTGAAGGTTCCAAGAGGTTCGTATGATGATTTTGGACTTGGGCGTATGTCCGAATTGGGTTTTGGATGACCCAGGAGCTTCTCGGTGCCTATTGTGGAAGTGAGAATTTTGGAAATATTTCATAAAAATTGGGTTGAGGTGCATTTTAATGTTATCGATATCCGTTTAGGATTCCGAGTCTAGGAATAGCTCCGTATGGTAATTCTGGTATTGGGAGTGCATATGGATGTAGATTTGGAGGTCCGTAGGTTATTTTGAGGTCATTTGGTGAAAAATGGAAATATGAAGGTTTTTGGAAAGTTTAATCGGGAGTGGACTTTTTGATATCGGGGTTGGATTCCGATTTCGGAAGTTGGAGTAGGTCCGTAATGTCGAATGTGACTTGTGTGCAAAATTTGAGGTCAATCGAATCTGATTTGATAGGTTTCGGCATCGAATGTAGAAGTTAGAAGTTCTATAGTTCATTAATCTTGAATTGGGGTGCGATTCATGAATTCGACATTGTTTGATGTGATTTTAGGTCTCGAACAAGTTTTTGTTACGTTTTTAGACTTGTGTGGGTGTTTGGTTTGGAGCCCCGAGGGCTCGGGTGAGTTTCAGAGTGGCTTCAGTGTGTTTTGTCAAGAAGTTGGATTGCTGGTTCTGGTATGATCCCAATTGCGATGTTTTAGTCGCAAATGCGACCATCACATTAGCGAGGCAGTGTTCGCATTTGTGAACCTGGGTTGCTGGGGGAATGGATCGCATTTGCGATAATATGGTCGCTTTTGCGAAGCCTGAAGAATTTGCTTTTGCGAACTCTGTATCGCATTTGCGATGAAGGCCATCTCTGTCAGGGGTCACGTTTGCGATGCTTTCTTCGCATTTGCAAATGTTGCATTTGCGAACCCCCTATCGCAAATGCGACATCTGGGATTGGCGTCAAGGACTTTTTATTCCGAGACTTACCCCATTTCCCTCATATCCCACTTGGACTTAGGCGATTGTTGAGAGCATTTTGAGAGGGGGTTCCATCATCATCAAGAGGTAAGTAATTTCTTTTAAGTTGTGAGTTAAATACAAGGTTTATAAATGTATTTAGACATGGAAATTGGTAGAAATTTTGGATTTGGAAGAAAAACCTAAAAATTGGTATTTTTGGATTTTGACCACGAATTTGGGCATGGAATTGGAAATAAATTATATATTTGAGTTCGTGGGGTTATGGGTAAAATTTTTCATCAAATGTTTTTTGAATCTGGGCATGTGGGCCAGAGTGTGATATTTATCGACTTTTTGAACGAAGTTGGAAATTATTGTAAATAGGATTATAATGAGTATTAGAGTATATATTTATGGAATTGCTCATTTATTGACTAGTTTTGGAGCGTTGGGCATCAATTTGAGTTATTTGAAAGGCTTGGGAGCTGGCTATGGAACTTCGGAGCGAGGTAAGTCTCCTTTCTAACCTTGTAAGAGGGAATTAATCCAATAGGTAAAATAATTCAATATGTACTTCTATTTGTGGGGGCTACGCACGTACGAGGTGATGAGAATTGGCATGCTATACTATCATGCTTAAGTCCGGGTAGTCTAAGACCCAAATCATGCTATACTTGCGATGTTTACAACCTTCTTGTTAATTTGATTGCTTAAATCACATTGAACTTGGTAAAGGAATTTTAAAAGGATAAAATTCGTTTTCTTGGCCGTTAAATAAGAATTGGCATTTGCTTAAATAATTGCCCCTTAATAAATTCTTGATTTGGTTGTTTGAATGAATTTATCTTTGTGTGGAGCGGGCCGAATGCCTCCGCAGATTAAATAGATGCATCTATGGTCCGCGCCGTTCGACCCTCGGTTGTGCACAGTTTAAATATTATGTTAGATCGGGCCGTACGACCTCGACATGATTTGTGCATGATATATCTTTGGAATTTATAATAATTGATATTACTTTCAGTGGCTCGACATACAAAACTGTTAAATGACGAAAATAAAATATTGGAACTTTCTTATGAACAAAAGAATTGTATACTTATTTCCTGATACTGAGCTTACAGCCGTTCTACGTAATCCATGCCTAATTATATCATTGATATTTTATTTATATCCCATAGTAAGTGTCGAAGTCGAACCCTCTTCACTACTTCTTCGAGGTTAGGCGCGATACTTACTGGGTACGCTTTGATTTACGTACTCATACTACACTTGCTCCACATTTTTGTGCAGGTGCATATATGTCTAGTGGCCTTGTGGGCGTAGAGGCGCGGTTATTGCGGGGATTTAGGTGAGCTGCATTCCACGTTACGAGTTCGCAGCCAGCAGAGTCTCCTTCAGAATATTTATATTTTTCTCCTGTCCGAATTTGTATTCCGGACAGATGTTGTATTTTATTTTGCATTTCTAGTTGAGGCTCATGCACTTGTGACACCGGGTTTTGGGGTGATTTGGGTTTGTCCTGTATTGAAATTTGTTGTAAAATATAATTATTTACACTGTAGATTCCATCTTTTACTGTTTAATTGAAGAAAAGTATGATTTCAAAAATATAAAAAAATGAGAACCAAATTAAGTATTTATTTTTGGCTTGCCTGACAACGGTGTTCGGCGCCATCACGACCTTTAATGGATTTTGGGTCGTGAAAACATTGTATCAGAGCACTAGGTTCACTTAGATCTCACGATTCATAAGCGAGTCTAGTAGAGTCTTGCGGATCGGTACAGAGACGTCTTTACTTATCTTCGAGATTCTACAGGGTTGTTAGGAGCACTTCTGTTACATCTCGCATTTTTCGTACGTTAATGTTTCATTTTCAGTTAATTAACGTAGACTCGGGGATGAGATTTTCTTGAGATTGTAAGCATTATGCTATTTCAAACACATGATGAGTAAATTCGTGAAGGAGAGAAGGTAAGAAAATAGAAGAAAATGAGTTTCGTTGAAGGTTGTCGATTTGGGATAAAATACGGGCCGAGCGATAATAACCGATATTTATGGACTAGTACCATGCAAGGTACCATATGACCGTGATAGTATGATGTATAACGTGTATTGAAAATAAGTAGAATTTTAAGTAATTTCAGACAATTCTTAATTATGCGGGTAATTGTTTAATTATCGGGTAGCGGGATATTACCTAATTAATAAATAAATCATGAGATAAGACAACCCCCCCCCCCAAATACAAACGTGGCAGCTAGCCACATTCTAAAGAAATGACTAAGAGCTACATATTCCATTCACTCTATTCTAATATTCTCCATATTCACTAAAGACTATACCATGAGAATATTAATCATTCTTACAGCAAAACTTCTTTCAACCAAAAATCCAACGTTAGCCATTTTACAACCAGAACGTCTTTCAACCAAAACATTAGCAAGCTTTCAACAAAATGCCTTTCAACCAAAATTCAACGAGAATTATTGGAAGTTTAACAACGTACAAATTTTGCAGTTCTATAGTAGTACGGTGCAATCTTTTCTAAGAATATCATACTATATTTTTCCCTACTCCAGGTATGTTAAGGCTAAGACCTTCTTTCATTTTGGCATAATCTCGTAATTACACGACTTTGATAACGAAGCATAAAGAAAAATTTTATATCCCGGAAATTACGTATATTTTTCTAGTTTTGTAAGTTATAATATTCTTATTATCGGGACTTCATATTCATTTGAGTATTTCCTTTTTCCAGTCAAGAGCAGAGAGTCTATATATACAGTATTATATTAATTTCATTACCATCGAGCTATAATCGATGGGTAGGCCCCTATTGGGCGACCTCGGATCAGATGGTAAGTTATATACCAAGCCTACTGTGGCCGAGTGCCTATGGGCGAGCCCAGTTGGTCGAGATACAGATCCTAGTATAGCCGAGCGCATATGAGAGAGCCTACTACGGTAGATCAGTTATGTATATATACCGAGCCTTATAGGGCCGAACATCTATTTTACTTACTATATTGAGAGAGTTGAGTCAGTATCAACAAGTTAGCATATGTTTAGATTATCAGTTCAGTTTTAGCTTTCTGTATATTGCCTTACATACTCGGTACATTATTTTGTACTAACGTCCCTTTCTGAGGGCGCTGCATTTCATGTATGCAGGTTCAGACAGACAGACAGGTAGACCTCCTCAGTAGGTGTTGCCCGAGTTCAGCTTTATCGGTAAGCTCCCCGATCTTCGGAGTTGCCGGGTCTAGAGGTTTTGTGTACATCTTGTGTATATATGTAGATAGGTTATGGGTAGGTCGAGGCTCTATTCCAATCACAGTACATCTATCAGTAAAGGCTTGTAGACAAATCTTGTCAGTTAGTGCAGTATGTTGGGCTTGTAGGCCCTGTACGTATATTTTGTTGGCTTGTCAGTTGTAGTAATTATGACGGGCTTGCCGGCCCAGCTTTATGTTGATATTTAGTCAGCGTTATTCTCTATTCAGTTTTATATTTTTCATCGCACATTATCTTGTAATGTGTCCCATGGCCAAAGTATGACATTACGTGTTCAGAGTCTCTAACTCACAAGTGGTACGCAAGGATAGGTGAGGCACTGGGTGCCGGTCTCGCCCCCAGGCTCAGGGCGTGACAACTTCCCTTCTTGATTCCTCATCGCGCGATTTTATTCCTTTGAGACTTATGCCTTCATTTCCTTGTTATTCAATCTTACGCAACATGAAGCTCTTGTTATAAATTGGGAATTGAGGAATTGTAATGATACTATAAATGCGGTGCAGGATGTTTCTCCCTGCTTATTTGATTGGGCTACTGTTGTCGCCTTGCTGAAGAATGTTCTGTCATTTCAGTTCTGTATCAGTATTACCTAAGGTTTTGAGATTTTGCATTAATTGTTATGTCGATTCGTGCGTTGCTATCGCACCGTGTTTGTGTAATAGTAGGATTCTTGTCTATGCATCGAAGCAGTGAATGCCTTGCAAGGAGGTTTACTCAGTGCATGATTCGGAGATCCAGTATTGTATTTCTGGTGAAGGAAAGGCAATCGGACTATGAATGTTCAGGTTTGGGTTGATGGAGTAACGAGACTTGGTATTTCGAGCATGGTGGAATTTTCATCTGTGATATGGTGTCGTCGCCCTGGATTGGATGTGTTAAGTTCGTCGGTGTTATGGTCTTCATCAATTTGCCTTTGGGGCAGGGTAGTGTGAAATAGTGCCGAGGAAGCGGCTGTCAGAGATTGCAGTATGCGGTGGTTCAGGACTTAATCGGTGGTCTGGGTGTTGAGGGCTCAAGGAAGATGATCTTCGGGGAGGTTTAAAGTTGGTAGCGAACTATTGAATCAATTGCTACAGAGATAGATTCTGATTTAAGGCAACAACTGGGCAACGAAGGATGAGGAAGGACTTGTGGGGAGGGTGTCTTGTGGTGGTTAAATTTCTAGAAGGCCAAAATATGAGAAACAGAAGTCGGGTAGTTGCTTAAAGGAGAGGGTTTGACCAAAGTGGGAGAGTGGCAGAGTAGCAGATGGGTTCTGAGGTGGGATAGCTACATGCGTTGAGGAAAAGCTTAGAGTGATTTGGAACTCATGGTGAACAGTGACTAAGTTTATGAACTTAATTTGGAATATTGGCTGCTATACGGAGAATGGTTGGATACGGCGAAAAGGAGTTGCATGGTATGATGAAAGATACAACACAACTTTGGATTGGAATGTATTGTCGCCTCTTTAGTTGATGTCCATGTGGAGTGAACAAACATGTACAACTGGTGAACAAGCACGGGCTGAGGATGGTTTATTGGTTTCGTGGTAAATGTACTCGGTGCAGCGTTGTTCGAAGATGTAGGCATGGAATTTCCACGGATGGGTTATTTCCAGTGAGCAGGTTAACTGTTGCATGGTGTTGATGAAGCTTCTACGAAGAATTTTATTGGCTGTCTGGTAAGAGGTCGAATATGTAAATGTGGCTAGTGATTCAGAGCGTTCATGAAATGGTTAACAAGAATATTTTGAGGAATTTGGCGGGTCGATTGCGCGAGTTCATTTCAGTAAGGAAGAAGGGATCTTGATAGGTTCCAGGGTCATGTAATGGTAGCATCAAGCTTAAGTAGGAGAGCATCACCGCCTACGATCGGATTGCATGGTTGTCTACTTGTGAGGTTTCTAGTTATCGACATATTGGGGGGTTGTTACGACTAAGGAAAGAGAACATCAGTGGTGATTTGAGCCTAGGATTTGAGGAATGTGTGCTACAATTGGCCTTATCGATTCATGTTCAGGCTTTGAGAAGGCTATTAGTTTATGCTTCGTGTAGATGTGAAGTCCAAGGAAAGGAATTCAGCCGGTTGCTTCTTTGAGAGGGTGTTCATATGATAGCAGAGCCTTGGGGTTTGATTATATTTGCGACCAAGTCAGAGTGGGTAACTATCAACCACGGTCCTAGTGGATTCAAAAGTTAATGTTTGGTGCCTAAGGATTTCGAGTCCATAGTATGGTTAAGTATTGAGCTGTTGCAGCAGATTATGAAAGGGACTTGGAGTGTTCTACGTTATCTTCGGTCTGCGGTGTGGCATTGGAGGAATGGGAGAAAATAACTTTGGATTCATAGAGGGATTATCAGAATGGGTGTACCAGTTGAAGATGCGAATATGCGCACAAGGAGGGTATGAGATGGTTTGTGGGTTTTGAGACAATGTGGTCTCGTGAAATAAGGTCTCTCAGGATGAGTGCGGATTTGGGTTCATTATGTTTTGAATGGAACCATTGTTATTCCTAAGGCAAGTCTAGGATAAATTAGAAGAAGTCGGTTCGGTTAGCAATGGTTGAACTGGCATGGTGGTGGCAATGATCAGTTCCTTCAGCGTGTTGAGTTATACATGTGATTTGTGGTTGTACACTTGGGCTTGAGCGCCACCACAACTTGGTTGATTTGAGAGGTATTCAATCCATATGGCTTTTTTGTGTAAAGGTATTTCCGTAAGAGTTATGGCAGTTTAAATCACGACATGCGGTTGTATTTTCTACGGTTTGGGAATTAAGTTGCATGTTGCATTGGTTCTTCTGAAATGATCTAAATAAAACATTTCTATATGATGAAGTGTTTATTCTATTAGAGGATCAGCGGTTATTATGGAATTCTGGTACTCTCACGTATTGGCATGTTAGGTGTAGTGAGCGGCATGGGAATTGGAGGTTGAGGACCAAGGTTACAGTTGATGTCGACAAGGATGTCAAGATCTCGGATGAGCGGGGAATAATTCAGATGTTTAGAGTGAGATGGTATTGTCTTTAGCGTCACCTGAGATCAGTGTCCTGTATAAGGGGCTTTGTGTTCTGATTTGCGGATTTCCAATTTGCTTTATAGCCTTAGTATGACCGGTGGTATGGATGTGCAGATTTGTTACCTGGGCCTACCTCGGCACTACAAAATCTTGGGTTTTAGGTAATATTTTACGGGGCCTTACATACTCCCCCACATAGGATCATTCGTCCTCAAATGAGGGCCAAAATTCACCATTAGAGCCCAATGTGACTCATGTGCTATATCACACACCAACAACTCCCAAATTGCGTCTAACTAATCAAATGTCCAAAATTTTTGCAAGAGTTTCCCCTGTAACAGGGCCTATCCACCCGTGAGAGAATCACAGAAACCAATCCTACCACCACAACCACAATACAACGAAACACAATAATACGGAAACAACAGCGGAAACAATGCCCTTAACATTGCATTACCAAGAGGGAGTATTCTTAATACAAGCTGTACAGGGGAAATCATAATTTGCAGAAATTTACCTCTTAACATCATAGATGCAATTACATAGTTAATCAAATAATCTGGGGTACTTCTTCTTCAGTTCTTCCTCGGCTTCCTTGGTGGCGTTTTCAACCTGTTGGTTCTACCATGGTACTTTCACTAAGGCAATTTCTTTATTTCTCAACTTCCAAACTTGCGTATCAAGAATCGCAATTGGAATCTATTCATAAGCCAATTCTTAATTAATCTCTGTAGTCTCATACCGACGCCAACACATAAGCCTACATCAGCATTACGAAATCCCAGGTTTTAGGTAAAGTTTTAAAGGGCCTTATATCCTTCCCCGCTTAGGATCATTCGTCATCGAATGAGGGCTAAAATTCACCTTTAGCGCCCAATGTGACTCAGCTGCTATATCACACACCAACAACTCCCAAATTTCTACAAACTCCACAAATGTAAAAACAATTCGCAAGAGTTCCCTTGTAACTAGGCCTATCCATCTGTCAGAGAATCCCAGAAATCAATCCTAACACCACAACCGCAACATAACGATACAAAATAATACAGGCAACAATGCCATAAATATTGCATTACCAAGTGGGCGTATTCTTAATACAAGTTGTATAAGGGAGATCATAATTTGCAGAAATTTAGCACTTAACATCATAGATGGAATTACATATCTATTCAAATCAACTTCTTCTTCATTTCTTCCACGGCTTCCCAGGTGGCCTCTTCATCGTGTTGGTTCTTCCATAGTACTTCACGGAGGCAATTTCTTTATTTCTCGACCTCCGAACTTGCCGATCAAGAATCGCAGTTGGAATCTCTTCATAAGCCAATTCTTCATTAATCTGTGTAGTCTCATACCGATGCCAACACATAAGCCAACCTCGGCACCACCAAATCCCGGGTTTTAGGTAAAATTTTACAGGGCCTTACATCCTTCCCTGCTTAGGATCATTCATCCTCGATGGAGGGCCAAAATTCACTATTAGCGCCCAA
>AWOL01S0008083.1:7060-20771 GCA_000715115.1 Nicotiana otophora | reverse complement strand
GGCCTCACTGTTTTGTTCTCGAGGTACATGCTGCAAAGTCCATTCCTTGAAACGGTGCAAAGTTACCTGCAGTTTGTCCAAATACATTTGCATTCTATCCCCTCGAACTTCGAAGGTTTTGTTTACTTGGTTCACCACCGGTAACAATTCACACTTGGCTTCAATGACTTCTTCTCCCAAGCTTTTAGCTAGCTTGAGACCTGCAATTATAGCCTCGTATTCGGTCTCATTGTTATCCAACCTAGAAGTTTTGATAGATTGCCTAATAGTGCTACCCGTGGGTGGCTTCACAATGACGCCCAGTCCGGACCTTTTCACATTAGAAGCACCGTCTGTAAAGAGGGTCCATACCCCCGATGATGTACCCGATTTTAACAAGAGTTCCTTTTCAACTTCGGGTACGAGGGTTGGAGTGAAATCGGCCACGAAATCTGTTAAAATTTGAGACTTGATGGCCGTCCGGGGTTGATATTCGATATCGTACCACTGAGTTCGACGGCCCATTTGGCCAATCGGCCCGATAGTTCGTGCAGGTGCAAAATATTACGAAGTGTGTAAGTGGTTAATACGCATATGGGGTGACACTGAAAGTATGGACTTAACTTTCTAGAGGCGCTTATTAGTGTAAGTGCCAATTTCTCCAAGTATGGATATCTAGTTTCTGCTTCTCCTAAGGTTCGACTTACATAATAAATGAAAAATTGTGTACCTTGCTCTTCTCGAACTAGGACACCACTTACCGCGATTTCTGATACCGCCAAGTACAAGTAAAGTTTCTCATCTGCCTTTGGAGTGTGAAGCAGTGGTGGGCTCGATAGATATCACTTCAATACCTCTAATGACTGTTGGTATTCCGAAGTCCAGGTGAAATCGTTCTTTTTTTTGAGTAGAGAGAAAAATCTGTGGCTTCGATCCGACGACCTCGAAATGAATCGGCCTAAGGCAGCTATCCATCCAGTTAGCCTCTGCACGACTTTTACACTATCCACGATGGTGATGTCTTCGATGGCCTTGATTTTATCGAGGTTGATCTCGATCCCCCAATTCGATACCATGAAGCCAAGGAACTTGCCCGAACTGACCCCGAAAGCACATTTCTCGGGGTTGATCTTCATGTTGTATTTCCTTAAAATCTTGAACGTTTCCTACAAATGAGAAAACTTGTCCTCTGCGCGCAGGGACCTAATTAGCATGTCATCAATGTAAACTTTCATTGATTTACCTATTTGTTCTTCGAACATTTTATTTACTAGGCGTTGGTAAGTAGCTCCTGCATGTTTTAGCCCGAAGGGCATTACATTATAACAATATGTTTCATACTTGGTGATAAATGAAGTCTTTTCTTGGTCATCCGGGTTCATTTGGATTTAATTGTACCCGGAATAGGCATCGAGAAAAGTAAGGATCTCGTGGTTGGTTGTGGCATCGACCATGCGATCGATGTTAGGCAGTGGAAAGGAATCTTTGGGGTACGCCTTGTTTAAATCCTTATAATCTACACATATTCTAAGTTTGTTCCCTTTTTTTGGGACTACAACTACATTGGTCTATTTATAATAGTCACTTTGATGGTTTGAAAGCACTGGTGGCCGACCATCAACTGGCATCAATTAACGACCTTGGAGATTGTGCAGACGCGACGCTTCAATCGCTTTTGTCGCTTACTTCACGATGTCGACGTCATAATTGGTCGGGGTACTAGATCGAAGGCTCAGTTCGTTTTTTCTCGTTACACTCCAAGAAATGAGGGGACTATCTGTATATGGTCAAAATTGGGCCTACCCGATTTTGCTGTTTGATCGAGACAAAGGAGTTGCATCGGGGGTAGCCTCGTAATAAATCAGAGTCGAGCTCGAAAATAAGACATCAAGCCTAGAGATCGAAATGTACGTTGAGACTGAGACCAGCAACAATCGAGACCAAGTATGACCGACTTCGAGGGAAGAATAATAACGGAATAACGAGATATCAGTAATCGGTCGAAGATTACGGCGTGAATCTCGGAACGGACCAAATCAGAAGCGGTTAACTAGTTGTTTATACGATTTCCTTCTAAAATTAGAGACATACCATAATTAGGTTTTCTCTACTATATAAAGAGGAGTTCCAATCATTTGTAGGGCATCATGATTCACTGATAAAAATATACATATACGCTGTTTTCTTTGTCTTATTTACTGTTCCTCATTGCTTGTTCCATCCTCTGCTGTTCTTATTAACTAACCTCGAGACTATCTCGAATCGAGGTCGAGACATTGTTTGCAGACCGGTTTGATTTATTTTATTGTCCAATTTATCTATTTAATTCGTTGTTTATCAATTGGTACTGGGTTAAATCACATATCCTTAAAACCACAATATAACTTTAATTGTTATTCAATTTTTAGGGTAAACAATGAGTTTTATGATCATGTAAATCTTTTCCACTTATTACTCTACACGCTGCAACTCCTTTCGTTAAAGTATGTAATCAATCACTTTTACTATGTCTTCCCTTTTTAAGATCTTACTCTTAGACTCAGATTTAGGCTGAACTTTTCTTACAATGGCTTATTAATTGTGGCCATATGATTAACTATTAAACCTCTATTGAGCTACTTCTATCGGCTACAGATTATAACAGGAGAAGCTACTTCCTGTTTCTGAATAGGTTCCTAGATATATAGTGGACGGTGGATACAGAGACTCTAATATATGAATGGACATATCACTTCAAATTGTGACAATGAAGAGGAAGATTTTTACAATTAATTAAAATCAGGTCCATAATATTAGTGTAATTAGACGAAGATCGAAAACTCTATGAGAATGACTCTAGATTGTTGCTTGCTTAATTAGGTAGAAAATGGAAAATGAAAAGGGTCACGCCTTTTTGGATATCATTATATCCAGCGCCTTTACTACTAGAAATAAATAATCTTATTAATGATCCCACTACCCCAGTATATTCATAGGAGTTTATAATTTCACACACTTAATTTTGCTTTTGGGCCGAATTTCATGGCTTTTGTTACATAAAACAGGGGCCACTACTTATGTTTTCCCTTGAGCTGTTTCGAACTGAAAGATTTAGTTTGATTTTATGTTAATAGTAATATTAAAGTTGATAGTGAAATGTTAAGTAGTGCATGAAAAGAACATGCAAGGCACATGTATTAACTTTTTGTGTAAATATCTGTGACTGCTATTAGACAAGGTGGGTTGCTCTGATGGTAAGCATCCTCCATTTCCAACCAAGAGGTTGTGAGTTCGAGTCACCCCAAGAGCAGGGTGGGGAGTTCTTGGAGAGAAAGATGCCGAAGGTCATTTGGAAACAGCCTCTCTACCCCAGGGTAGGATTAAGGTCTGCGTACACACTACCCTCCCTAGACCCCACTAGTGGGATTATACTGGGTTGTTGTTGTTGTATTTGTGACTGCTGTTAAAACATTAAGCACTACTTTGTGACACTCAAAACCATTTACTTTTGAAATGGAAAATGAATATTCCGGTACTTGAGGGCTAAAACTACCAAGTTCCATCCAACTGTATATTTTTTTATATCAAAGTTACAATAACAAATACTCCTATTTAGTTTGGAGTATTTGGAACTCCTAAGACGATATTGGAGTTCTCAAAGTGTGGTTCAAAATTGTAGATAAATGTGGCATATTTGTGGTTAAGATGTCAACAACCTATCAAAATAAAATATATAGCATTACTAAGACCGCAAACTTCTTCTTGTGGCGGTGGTACGTGTTGTTTGTTTGTTTGTTTTCTTGCTTTACCTAAAGAGATCTGATAGTCACATCTTTCTGAGTATGAAATATTTCTAAAATCCTTGTATTGCTTCTTTCCCATTGTAGATGTTACAATTTAATTTTACTGGTAAATTTGACCTTGATTATCAACGTTTAGGGAATAGCAGTAATTTTATGAGCTTTAATTGTCAAACCCAAACAAAACTGAATTTTTTTGTTTTTCTTGTCTCAACACTATAACCAAACTAAACGATTTCTGAAATCACGATTTGACCAATTGCCGTCGGTTCGATCAGATTTTAAAACTGTTTGTTCCATTCCCACAGTTTTTTTATTTTAAAAAACTTTTTGGCATGGCATAAATATAATTATTCATTTTAGACAAGGTGGGTTGCTCTGATGGCAAGCACCCTTCACTTCCAACCAAGAGGTTGTGAGTTCGAGTCACCCCAAGAGCAAGGTGGGGAGTTCTTGGAGGGAAGGATGACGAGGGTCATTTGGAAACAGTCTCTCTACCTCAGGGTAGGGGTAAGGTCTGCGTACACACTACCCTCCCCAGACCCCACTAGTGAGATTATACTGGGTTGTTGTTGTTGTTGTATTTTCGTAAGTTTTATTTGAAGCCACCTCAACAATATTAGACATTTTATTTACATTCATTGGTTCAGAAAACAGTCAGGAAAAGAATTTGTACATGAATGTAATCCTTGAATGTTCACGATTTGGAAAACATTAGTATCCCTACAACAGATGAGTATCTAAGACATAGTCTAACTTGTAAAACATTCTAAGGTTAAAACATTATATTTGAAGAAAAAGAGTGAAAGTTTATTCTACAGAGATGATTTTTCATATGTATATATATTGATTGGAGATCCATTATAAAATATTTCCCATTTCAAATTTCAAAATACACACAGTACAATGTATGTAAATTAGAGGATGGTGAACAGCATTGTCACTATGGGCTCAAAGTTAAAAGCCCATGAATAGTGATAGATTGGATGAAGTTAGATATATAATGGGTTCGTGGATTATGATTGACACTAATCAATTAAGAATGTGAAGCCAGTTAACTTCTCGTTTCTACTGTACAGCCCATATTGAAGAAAGAAAAAGACCATCCAACAAATATCGGAAAAGAAGAATTAATCAAAATAGTTGCCCACTTAATATCTTGAACTAAAAATACGCGGTAGATGTATAATATATGTATAATTCATGTATAATATATGTATAACTATGTATAATCAATATATAATCTATGTAGATCGGCTAGAAAAAGTAAACATTAAATCTGGCCGCCTATTTGTGTAACAATCCCTATGGAAAATAGGTATCATAATGTTGTGACTGTGTTACGGTGAAATTGAAACTTTGTGATTACCTCAAACTTTTTTTGAATTAGACAACTCAACATTGTACCAAATCAGGTAGAAGCTAAAGTTTCAAACCGCCTTCCATTCAACATAACAATTTTCAAGTGTTTGATCCAAGAAAAAGAAATAAATCTGCAACCCCGAAGTGAGGGTGTATTGAAGACGTAAAACAAAAACAAAAAAATATTTTTTCCTATTATCTTAACCTTTTAAATAAGATGATCACACAATCGATACGTAACAATAGTCATGTTCAATCTACCTATATTCACACATGTAAGAATAAATGAGCAGGAATAGTTGCTACTTGCCGGTTGCTAAAATCAAGAATATATACTATGGTACATAAGTATATGAGATTGATGGTAGTTGCAGCTCCAATTGGTTACACCTTGTTACTGTTACGTCGAGGAAGAGGCAAAATAAAGAAGATAAAGAACACCAAATTTTAACATGAAAAACCCTTCAAATCGAAGGTAAAAACTACAGGATCACAAAGATACAAAAAGCTCCACTATAATAATAAGAGGGTTACAAAAGTTCTCCAAATTGGTTACACAACAAGTGTCAAACACGGAGCAACAATAGAAACAAGAACAACAACAAATCAATTGAAGAAAGAGGAGAATCCACAAAAACGAAGTTGTTGTTCGAGGCTCGAAATCAGATGCTACAGGCATCCAAATCCGATCTCCATCGTTCCAAGATGTTACGCATACCCAGTCAAAATTTCAGCCTGATCCAACGGTTAACGAATCAGAAAACGTGATCTAAAGTTGGCTGGTCGGAATTAAAATCTGCAGCAAAACGAATACTTTTCTTCTCTCTTCTCTCTTGATGAAGGCTCTCTCAAAAACCATTCTTATGTGCTTAAGTCTTTTAAAGGCTTGTACCAATGAGTATAGAATAATTCTCCAAGGTTTTTCTATTTATAGATAATGAGTGGTGCTTTCTCTTAAAGCAAAACCAACTCTAAATAGGAATAAAAACCGAATCTAATTCCAAATAGGAATGGAAACCAAAAGAGAATGGGGTTAGGCCATTGAGCCTTTGCCTGGACAACATGGACATGTGCCCAACAAACTCCCCCTCCAGCTAAGGGGCCAAATGTGTCTTCAAGTAGAAGAACTATTGACAGGCTTCATGCCTGCCAATTTTCTGCAAAATTCATGTTTATGTGCAACCACCGCCTTTGTCAGCATATCCGAAGGATTCATCAGTGTGTATCTTCTCAACCTCAAATAATTTCTCTTCCAGAACCATTCTTATCCAATGATACTTTCTATTTATATGTTTGGTCTTAGAATGAAAAGTGGAGTGCTTGGTGAGACAGATAACACTCTGATTATCACAAAATAAGATGTATCTTGGCTGCTCAAAGCCAAGATCATTAATAAACTCCTTCATGCATAATAGTTCTTTGGCACCTTCCGTGACAGTAATATATTCGGCTTCTGTGGTGGATAGAGCTATGTACTTATATAGTCTAGATTTCCAAGAAATAGCTCCCCCTGCAAAAGTGATCAGATAGCCGGAAGTGGATCTTGAATTATCAAGATTGCCTCCTAAATCAGAGTCCGTGTAACAAACAAGTTCAGGCTTGTCATTGCCAAAGCACAGCTTCAAATCTGCAGTACCTTTCAAATACCTTAATATCCATTTTACTGTATCCCAATGTTCTTTTCCAGGATTAGAAAGGAATCTACTAATAGTACCAACGGCATCTGCAATATCTGGTCTAGTGCAAACCATAGTATACATCAAGCTACCAACGGTAGAAGAGTAAGGAAAACGATACATCTCCTTTTTCTCTTCATCAGTAGATGGACTCTGACTAATACTTAATTTGAAGTGTTTAGCAAGAGGAGTACTAACCCCTTTTGTATCTGTCATATTGAACCTCTTGAGTACCTTCTTAATGTATTGCTTTTGGGACAAAAATATCCCCTTTCTATCTCTGTATCGTTGGATTTGAATGCCCAAGAATTTTTTTGATGGCCCCAAGTCCTTCATCGCAAATGATTTGCTCAACTGCTTCTTAAGGATTGCAATTCTGGATTTATTCTTGCCAACAATAAGCATATCATCCACATAAAGCAATAAGATAATAAAATTATCATCAGAGAACTTATGAAAGAATACACAGTGGTCTGACGAAGTTTTCTTGCACCCTTGTTCTTCTATGACAGATTTAAATTTCAAATACCATTGCCTTGGAGCTTGTTTCAATCCATACTGGCTCTTTTTCAATTTGCAAATATAATTTTCTTTTTCCTTAGTTACAAAACCCTCAGGTTGCTCCATATAAATCTCCTCATCTAAATCCCCATGAAGAAAAGCAGTCTTGACATCCATCTGCTCAACCTCTAAATCTAGACTTGCGGCTAAGCCTAAAACCACACGAATAGAAGACATCTTCACAACAGGGGAGAAAATTTCATCAAATTCAACTCCCTTCTTCTGGCCAAAACTTTTAAAAACTAATCTCGCCTTGTATCTAGGCGCAGAGGTATGATTATCTTGCTTTATTCTGAATATTCATTTGTTAGATAAAGCTCTTTTACCTTTCAGCAATTTCACTAACTCATATGTGCCATTCTCATGGAGTGACTTCATCTCATCTTCCATGACTTCGATCCACTGATCTTTGTGAGTATCTTGCATGGCTTCATCATAATTCTCAGGTTCTCCCATGTCAGTCAAAAGTACATACTCATCAGGAGGATAGTGCATGAATTTTTGTTTCTCCCTTGTAGATCTTCTAATAGAGGTTTTAGGAGCATTCAAAGTAGTTACCTGAGCAGGAATTGGTTGCTGATCAACCACAACTTCATCAACTGGAGCATCCATAACATCTACACCATGATAATCATTTTGATCTAGATCACTATCTTCATTATTGTCTTGGGTTCCTTCATGTGCAATAGGTACCTTAGCAATAGAAACTAGATCAATATCAACTAAGCTCTCATTACTCTGAGAATCTATCTTCTCAGCTTTGTCAATATCTTCAATAGTTTGGTCTTCAAAAAATATTGCATCACGACATCTAATAAGTTACTGTCAACTGAATCGTAAAAACGATATCCAAACTCATCTTGACTATAACCGATAAAGATGCACTGCTTAATTTTCACATCCAGTTTCTATCTCTCATCTTTAGGAACATGCACACAAGATTTACACCCAAAAACTCTCAGGTAATCATAAGAAACATCTTTGGCAAACCAAACTCTGTCTGGGACATCACCATCAAAAGCAACAGCAGGAGAAAAATTGATAACATAGGCAACAATGTTAAGTGCTTCCGCCCAAAATGTATTTGGAAGTTTAGCTTCTAAAAGCAAGCATCTAACTCTCTCAACTAGAGTTCTATTCATCCTCTCTGCCAAACCATTCAATTGAGGCGTCTTGGGCGGAGTTTTCTGATGACGAATTCCTTGTTCCTTGCAATAGTTATCAAAGGGACCACAATATTCACCACTATTGTCAGTGCGAATATATTTTAGTTTCTTCCCCGTCTTTCTCTCAGCTAAGGCCTGAAATTCCTTAAACACGCCAAGTGCTTGATCTTTAGATTCTAAAGGATACACCCAGAGCTTACGCGAATGATCATCAATGAATGTCACAAAGTAAAGTGCACCACCTTTTGACTTTACTTTAAAAGGACCACACAAATCAGAGTGAAATAGCTCCAATAAATCGGGCTTTCTTGAGGGAGGATGATTATGAAAGGAAACCTTTTTCTGTTTGCCACCTAAACAATGGATACACCTTTTCAGCTTTGCTTGTTTCACTCTAGAAAGCAATCTTTTCTTATCCAAACACGTAATCCCCCTCTTGCTCAAATGACCAGACTTGACTCCTCGAGCCACTACTAACGAGCCCTTGGTGAGCTTCCATTGGCCATTAAAGGGGGCATTATGGTAACCTTCATCGTCTAATCTTCCTGCGGAGATCAAATTGAAAGGAAAGTCTGGAGCATGCTTGACATTTTGAAGAACTAACGTTGAACCATTATTAGTTTTCAAATAAACTGTACCAACACCAAACACCTTAACTTCACTGGCATTGCCCATCTTTAACACTCCAGAATCAACAGGAGAATAAGATGAGAAAAAAATCTTTTCTTGGTGTGACATGTGAGGTAGCTCTAGAATCTACTATCTAGCTCGTCTCATGGGATACCAAATTGATGACATTTTCATCATAAGCAAAAAGAAGGTCATCTCGAACAATAACAGCAACATTGTTATCATTATTTTCAACTTTCTTTCCTTCTCTAATGTCTTGAAACCACTTGTGGCAAAACTTTTTGATGTGTCCTTTCTTGCCATAGTGGTTGCATATAATATTATGGTATTTGGACCTTGACTTAGTTCTACTTTTACCTCTATTCCTCGAGCCTCTTGTTCTATCTCTCCCCCGATCTTCTGTAACCAAGATATCTGCTTGTGAGGACGAACCCTGAGATTTTCTCCTTACTTCTTCGTTCAACACACCACTTTCGGCATATTCCATGGTCACCTAAACTTCAGGAGCTGAATTTTTCAAAGAAACACGAAGAGTTTCCCAAGAGTCTGGCAGAGTATTAAGAAGCCAAAGTCCTTGTATCTCATCATCAAAATTAACTCTCATTCTAAATAACTGATCAAGGATGCCCTGAAAATCATTTATGTGATCAAGGATAGGGCTGCCCTCATTGTATTTAAAGGTCATCAATTGCTTTAGCAGGAACAATTTGTTGTTCCCAGTTTTTAAAATATAAAGAGTCTCTAGCTTTTCCCACAATGATCTCGCATGTGTCTCGTTTATAATATGGTTGCGAACATTATCTTCAACCCATTATCTTATATATCCACATACTTGTTGGTGCTTGAAATTCCAGTCTTCATCAGATATACTCTCGGGTTTATGAGCTGCAAAAACGGGTAGATGCATCTTCTTCACGAACAATAAATCTTTCATCTTGCTTCTCCAAATATTATAATTTCTCCCATTTAAACATACCATCTTGCTCATATTCGCCTCCATTCCATAGCAACTTGGATAAATAACCAAGGCTCTGATACCACTGTTATGTCGAGGAAGAGGCAAACCCGAAAATAAAGAAGATAAAGAACACCAAATTTTAACGTGAAAAATACTTTAAATCGAAGGTAAAAACCACGGGATCATAAATATCCAAAAAGCTCCACTATAATAATAAGAGGGTTACAAAAGTTCTCTAAATTGGCTACACAACAAGTTTCAAACACGAAGCAACAATAGTAACCAGAACAACAACAAATCAATTGAAGAAAGAGGAGAATCCACAAAAATGAAACCGTTCTTCGAGGCTCAAAATCAGATGCTACAGGCATCCAAATCCGATATCCACCATTCAAATCAAAGCCAAGATGTTACGAACACTCAGTCATTATTTCGGCCCGATCCAACGGTTAACGAATCGGAAAATGTGATTTAAAGTTGGCTGGTCGGAATTAAAATCCCTCTTTTCTCTTGATGAAGGCTCTCGGAAAAACCACTCTTATGTGCTTAAGTCTTTCAAAGGCTTGTACTAATGAGCATAGAATAATTCTCCAAGGTTGACCTATTTATAGATAATCAGTGATGCTTTCTCTTAAAGCAAAATCAACTCTAAATAGGAATAAAAACCGAGTCCAATTCCAAATAGAAATGGAAACCAAAAGAGAATAGGATTAGGCCATTGGGCCTTTGCCTGGACAACATGGGCATGTGCCCAACAGTTACGTCCTAACCTTGCTGCTAACTCCACATTCCCCACAACTAGACTGACGCATATTCATTTAATTTTATACATATCATAAATAAGTTGCGAATGTACTGATAATTCACGCCCATTGATTTAATATTTTGAATTTGTCTCTGCGTTTAAACTTGCAAAACTTTCCTTGAGAATCCGCAGGAAGATCGCAAAACACTGGTTGCATGTTCGTAAGATGACTAAAAAGCATTTAAGACATAGAGCTCGATTTATTTTCATATGTTGTATTATTGTAGAAGACTGGAAGATATGAAATTTTATCCTGGCGTCTGCAATCAATCCGATGTAGAGAAGTTGGCAGTGCTTTGACGTAATGGATGACCTATTCCCCTTAAGGAATTTTTACATTCCTATACAATATTTTAAACTTTATTACCCTCCCTACTCAAATTTTAATCTAATTACATAATATATACAAAATTACCAATTATGTACATTTTTAGGCATTTAATGATAATAATTAAATTCTAAAATCACTCTAGCGTCTATATCCCACTCCCTCACGTTTCTCTCTCCACACACCCCCTTTGAAGAAGATGTTAGAGTATTTTTTTTAAAATTGGACTAGTCAAAAATATTTTTTATTTGAAGCTACTCTGTTAATTTGATCCTTGGGCTAGGCAGCACATAGAATGGTTTCATTAGTGAAAATTTTGGTACCATCATCTTTTGATTCATTTGTAAAGCTTGAGATATTTAGCTTATCGGCTGTGACGATCCTTGGAGGGAAATAGTTTTGGAATTTTTATATTCCTATACACACTTCTTCAAACATCCCTCTATATTTTTTCATTGTTCTTCAAAAATCAATCTCTATTTTTATAGACTCAAGCTCTAAATACTCTATCACATACCTCCATTAATGCATGTTGCTTGCTTAACTTTCAATGAAGAAGAAAACACTTTCGAAGATCAGACCTAATTCCAATAAGAGAGCAGCAATTCCACCATTGACAGCCGTTAAAAAGCTTTGAAGCTTTGGATTCGAATTTGGGTTTTTAAAATCTATTATTTGTTTGGATTGGGTGTTGCTCCAAACAATTGGGAATATTATTTTGAGTTTATATCTCAATTTTGAGGGTGTTTTGGTGAAGATTAGACTTGATTTTGGCAGAATTTCAGATTGAAAATCGAAGAAGAAGAAGAAGAAGAAGAAGAAGAACAAGAAGAAGAATACATGGCATACATTATACTTACTAAATTGTAGTAAGGTTGTAGTAAAATTATAGAAAAATTATATTCTGTTGTTTATATATATATTTTTTATTTAAATATTGTATGAAAGTTAAAAATTATTATATAAAAATTGTATTTCAGTTGTATGATATTGTAGTTGTATATAATTGGGTAGAAATAATGTATGAAAGTTGTAGATAAGTTGACACTATTTCAAACTTTATTACCCTCCCTACTCAAGTTTTAATCCAATTATATAATATATACACAATTACTAATTATGTATATTTTTAAGAATTTAATGATAATAATTAAATCCTAAAATCACTCTAATGTCTATATCCCACCCCCCCCACGTTTTTCTCTCTACACACCCCCTTTGAAGAAGACGTTAGAGTGTTTTTTTAAATTGGGCTAGTCAAAAATACTTTTATTTGCAGCTACTCTGTTAATTTGATCCTTGGGCTAGGCAGCATATGGAATGGTTTCATTAGTGGAAATTTTGGTACCATCATCTTTTGATTCTTTTCTAAAGCTTAAGATGTTTAGCTTGTCGGCTGTGACAATCCCTGGAGGGAAATAGTTTTGAAATTTTTACATTCCTATACACTCTTCTTCAAAAATCCATCTACATTTTTTCACTCTTCTTCAAAATCAATCTTCATTTTTATAGATTCAAGCTCTAAATACTCTACCATACACCTCCATTAATGCATGTTGCTTGCTTAACTTTCAATGAAGAAGAAAGCATTTTCGAAGATCAGCCCTAATTCCAATAAGAGAGCAGCAATTCCACCATTGGCAGCCATTAAAAAGCTTTGAAGCTTTGGATTCGAATTTGGGTTTACAAAAATTATTATTTATTTGGATTGGGTGTTATTGCAAATAATTGAGAATATTGTTTGAGTTTATATCTGAATTTTGAGGGTGTTTTGGTGAAGATTAGACTTGATTTTGGCTGAATTTCAAATTGAAACAAGAAGAAGAAGAAGAAGAAGAAGAAGAAGAAGAAGAAGAAGAAGAAGAAGAAGAAGAAGAAGAAGAAGAAGAAGAAGAAGAAGAAGAAGAAGAAGAAGAAGAAGAAGAAGAAGAAGAAGAAGAAGAAGAAGAAGAAGAAGAAGAAGAAGAAGAAGAAGAAGAAGAAGAAGAAGAAGAAGAAGAAGAAGAAGAAGAAGAAGAAGAAGAAGAAGAAGAAGAAGAAGAAGAAGAAGAAGAAGAAGAAGAAGAAGAAGAAGAAGAAGAAGAAGAAGACATGACATACATTATACTTACGAAATTGTAGTAAAGTTGTAGTAAAATTATTAGAAAAATTGTATTATGTTGTTTATATATATTTTTCATTTAAATATTGTATGAAAGTTGAACAATATTGTATAAAAATAATGTTTAAGTTGTATGATATTGTAGTTGTATATAACTGGGTAGAAATAATGTATGAAAGTTGTAGATAAGTTGACACTATTTCAAACTTTATTACCCTCCATACTCAAGTTTTAATCTAATTACATAATATATACAAAATTACCAATTATGTAAATTTTTAGGCATTTAATGATAATATTTAAATCCTAAAATCACTCTAACATCTATATCCCACTTCCCCACGTTTCTCTCTCCACACCCCCCCC
>AWOL01S0008072.1:50532-67203 GCA_000715115.1 Nicotiana otophora | reverse complement strand
AGTTTCATCAAAATCTATTTCCTCGTCATCATTTTCATCAATAGTTGGATTAGAATAAAGAGCATTCATTAATTCATGGTCTAATTGTTCACCAGCTCTAATATTATGGTAAAATTGACTTTCAGTAAATTATAATAAACTATTATCGCTATCAACAATAGCAGGTGTAGGACGGATATGGAGTTTGATTTGGGGAGCCCGGGGCAGTGGAGGAAGAACAGATTGAGCACTAGATTCGTTACTCTTGGATTTTTCCTTATTTATACCAAAAGATTTTTTAAGGAAGCCATCTTAATTAATAAAGTAATAGAAAATAAATAAAACAAACAAAATTATAATATTAAAACTTAAGAGTTGGAACGAGTTTACCGAATTGACGAATAACTTGTTGAAAATTGATTATCGTTGAAGCCTTCAATTCACCAACTTCACAATTGTATCACAAATTCTAACAATAAAGTAAGCAATAGTAAAAATTATAGAAGAAAATTAGAGAGAGATTGTGATAGATTGATGATTTTGTAAGAAAAAATGAAAGAATGAGGGGGTATATATAGTTGAAAATAGGGAAAAAATATAATTATAAAACGTTTGGGATTAAAATAAAGTTGGGGGGGAGGGATTAAATGGCTATTTTATAAATAGCCAACGACTATTTTTGACAGCCCAACGGCTATATTTTAAAAAGGCCCGTTAAGGGACCGGTCCGGTCCCTGACGGGCTAAATGGTCCCGGACCTGACGGGCCCAAATCATAGGACCGGCCCAAGCCCACTAAAATCGGGTCAAACGGTCCTGACCCGTTTGGCCCGCGGTCCCGGGCCTGGACCAGCCCACTTGCCACCCTTATCCTCTAAAAAGAACCGTGATTTTAAAAAAATCGGATTAAGCCAAAAAAAAAAAAAGAGTATGCTAATGTGGTACAATTACAGTGGCCTCAAGTCATGATCACCATATTTATGACAAAAAGCATGTAATGCATAGATCAAGTATATCAGTTAAAGTACATGCCAATCACAAAAAATCTGACACCCTCACCCCGTACTTAAGTTGTGCACCGACCACATTTGCACACTATCATAAATAGCAACAAATACAGATCACAAGTAGAGTGGGTATCAGGAACTCTCTCAAGTAGACTCTGGCTGCGGTGGAGGCTGATCTCAAACCTTGGTTCCCTGTGCTGTTGGATCCTCTAGCGCAACGCCAGACGCATCTACGACCTCTATCGGCTCATTCTGCCTAGTATGAGGGTCTCAGTCATAGCAGTAGCCGTTTTCGGCTCATCAACAAAAGTACTATCAGTAGCACTCGAATCCATCCTCTAGGGGTGTCAGTGGATATTTAAAAACCTACTAAATCGAACGAACCATATCGAACCGATTTTTAGGTTTCTTTTAATAAAATCGTAGATTTTTTATATAAAACTATAACCGTATCGATAATTAGGGTAGGTTTTTTATTTTATGAAAATAAACTGAAAAAATACCGAACTGTACTGAATATATTTACAATGTGAAAAATATATTTATATATTAAGTTTAAAATAATAAAGCAATAAACTTTTTCTTGGGCCTTGGAATTATGAAACAGTTACAAGCAAACAAGTAATTAAACTCAAAATCCTAATTCCTAAACCTATAATGCTACTTCTATTGAAACTAAATTATTACGAGCATATTCGCTAGCAAGACATAAGGTATTATAGTGATTATGATTAGCAAACTACAATGTATTGAATATGTTACCTTTCACATGATTTAGATTTATCTTTTCGAATGTTTAATCTTCTATAGACTTTATTCTTGAATCCCAACTTAGTTAATATCTTTCCACTCGTATGATTTATATTTTTTGTATTTGCTTAGTTTCTTTTACGCTGCTGTAGAATAGTTGATGGATCTATACTCTAACCATCTTTAATATTTTCTTAATTATCACCTTTTAAACCGTAAAACTGTAATATTTTCTTCCCCGTTCTCATATAGTTTTTACCTCTCCAGCAACGTAGTCAGGGTGTGTATAAAGTAAAATCCCCACTGCATGTTCTTGTGCAACCTGGCCATCTAACTCCTCAGCAGTTATCCAATGTTCACATAGACCTGTGTCATCAAAGCATAGATTAGATACACTAGCTCCCATATCACAACAGTCTTGTGAGTTGTTGGCATCAATTTGTTGCATATCCAGTTTTGCCAAGCTCGGGCCACCATGTTCATGAATGCCTTTGCCAAGCTCTGTCTCTTGCTTCGCCTAGCCATACTCAGATCCTCACATAGCATCTCACGAATATGTGTCAAGTTGGGTCTCTACTATTTCCTCCAATAATCTATCATACCCTGGTTGATTGCCTTGTAGTATTTCCTTATAGTCTCAATAGAAATATCAACATCTCTTCCATGAAGCCTCACTATGTCATCGTGATTTAGGTCTCAGTTATCATATAACCCTCTCAAAAGAGTTAAGTTAGCCTTACCCTTTAGGTCCTTGGTCAAAGGTAATCATCCTTTTTCTTCTATCTCGGTCACTATATTTGCATAAGTATCATTTTCCATCTCTAAGTTCAGTGGCCTTTCGAATAATTGGAGGAGCACTTGCTTCTTTGCTACACTATCATGTAACCTTCAAGCATGCTCGCTCATGAATTTCTTCTCCCATATGGACTTGTCAAACCTGAACACCTGGCTCCCCATCACCCTTGGGCGGTGGAATCTCTATCTCCGCACTAGATGAGTCAGAATCATATTCTAACTCGACCACCAGTGGTGCCTTTCTTTTTCCTTTTATCTCGAACATCTTTTGCTTCTTAGCCGGAGGTGGCTTTGAAGCTCCTTCTCTAATTTGGAATGAAACCACTCTTGGCCTAGACGGCCGTGTTTGTGCTCTTTATTGTGGTTGTGGGTGCGGCTTAGTATTCAGTGTAGCGGCTTCAGTTTCCACCTCAGAAGTTCCTTTTTGTGAGCTATCATGTCTCAGCTTTATCCGTTTTTCCTTGTTTGCCTTTACCTATGCATACTTGTCAGTAGATGGCTTCTTTGGGGGAGGTTTACCATCTCCCCCGCTCTGTAACTGTGATATGTGTCTTCGAAACAATCATTGTACCTGCAAAAATCAAAGAGTCATATTAGTCCAATTTTGAATTAACGAATCAAATAATGTGTGAATTGTGATGAACCCCACATTTATCTCATGAACATAAGTGTGCAAACGAGGCGTGAACAACTAGATAATACAATTGGATTCATTTAAGATCATATAGCATAATTAAAGTTCAAGTGGGAAGAAGCGACACAAGAGTCCTGCCTAAGTCGGCTGTGGGTTTACACTCATCCAAAAACAAGTTCAATTTAAGTTAAAGACTACCAAACAACTACTCCACATGTAAGGGGTGCTCACAATGCCATTAAAAGTAGGTTCTCTACTCAAACTTCAGGAAACCCATTGAAATTCTCATTCGGGCATTTTATCGAACATCTTACGTGCATAGTTTTTCTTTGCTTGTTTCAATATATTAAATACATGGATTACCCTTAAAAACTTAAGTAAGGTGATGAGAATTATAGTTTCCCACATCACTTTATACAACAAACAACCCACAATATATATGGTCGAAATACATTTCGGCCCTTGTACGATTGGTCGAGGTCGAAACATGATGGATCGAAGAAAAACTTTGTAATATCGAGATGCATTCCGAAGATGGTATGAACGAGCTTCAGATTTCAGGTATAGGTCAAACACCGAGTTCGAAGTCATCATCGAGATCGGATCCGAATCGAACTATGATGAGATGATTTCGAGCTTAAGGGGGCGGAGGCCAACCGATGCCGAGCCCGAATCATCACCTGATCCCGAGTCCACATCAAGCTCTAGAAACAATACCGACCAGCACCAAGGCCGATCGAGCTCGAGCTCACAGACAAGAGCCGTTGCAAACACACTAAGGGAGAGAATCTCGGCGGAAATTAGGGAAAAATTGATTTATCATGGGTTCTCCACTATGTGTTTTTAATTATATCTAAAGTAGGATCCTCCACTATAAAGAGGATGGCTGCATTTCTATAGAAGGTGGTTTTTTGCTTACATTGTAATTCAAGCACCATATACTCCTATATTTAAGGATTGTTCTTTTAGGCTTCATTAATTAATTCATTTTGCTTAGTTCTAAAAATCATCTTCTTTCCAACCTTGTTTATTTTGTTTTGCAATCCATATTTTATATTTATATTTATCCTTACGATTTGTATTAAGTTATACCACATATCCTTAGAACTACGTACAAATTCAACTCTATCTGTTTTTCGGATAAACACACTATCCCTTTTTTTTACCCTAGTCCAAATTCTACCCTAGCACAAAAGTTCAAAAGACCAAAAAAAAAAAAAACAAAACTAGCCTACGGGAATTGTGGGAATGGGTGATACACGAGAAAGAGATAAGAATAAAAAGAAAGATAAGAGAGAAGCGATAATTACCTTGGTTTGATGCGATAAGGAGAGACGAGGGTAAAGAGCTAGTGATCGGATGAAAACGAGGGAGGAAGGGGGAAGGTTTTAGACGTTTTAAGGCACTTATCAGGGCTCACGCTAGGTCTCGCGCAACGAGAGGCCCTTAGACGAGGCATAAAAACTCTGCATGACATCTGTTACGCGGCGCATTCCTGAAGTTCCTTGAAAGAGCGACGTAAGGCTAAGCAACTGATGTTAGTGCGATTGATGTCCGCCAATTGAGCTCCCCTCCGTATGCTAGACTAGATTTTCAGTGCCGTACGGGAAAACCAATGTCGTGATCAATTGAGAGAGAGAGAGCAGAAAACAGAATTGAGAATGAAAGAAAGCTTGATTGCATTGAATGAAAGCTATTACAGAAAAACAACACGATGTCGGAGGGAAGAGACACCAGTAGAGAGAATTATTTGCTTGCTTGAAAGTTTGATTGCTTGGTCCCCCTTAATAATGCTTAAAAACAATAAATCAAAGTTACATGACTAGACCTATGAAAGCTGGAAAATCACACTTAAAGAAAATGCAGTAAAACTACTCTATATTTAAAATGAAAAAGACTTAGTCTTCTACAATACAGAAAAAGTCCGTTGGCAGCAACTTTGTCTTTAGCATCAGGGTCTGCGCGCGCGGCGCTGTTGGCATCTGCCTGTGGCTGGGCGCTGGCGATGGCTATCGGTGGGGCGACAGAGGCACATGTGCACTTGTCACTTGGAGCTGCCGAGACCACAGGGCCGACTATGGAAATGGGCGTTGGGAGGCTTGCCAGGACGCCATGGGGCGCGTCCAAGGGGTCATGGGGCATGGCTGGAAAGCCGCCCATGACATTCTCCCCCACCTGAGTTGGCGACGTCCTCGGCGCCTTCCTTGCAAGGTAATCATCATCCAGGCTCTTGTAGGCTTTGAGGTTTGTTCCCCTCTCCCAAGTATTCTCCTCTGCATCACATCCCTGCCATTTCACCAAGAACTCTTGGTGATCTTTCCTTGAGGCGTGAATCACTCTATCATCAAGAATAACTTCAGCACGCCTTTTCCCGGTTGAATTGGGACCTCGAATACTTGGTATTGTGAGTTTTCTTAGTGAAGGATCCTCCATATCTTCCCGAAAAGGTTTCAGGAGACTGACATGGAAAATAGGATGGGTTTTCCACCAAGCTGGGGTATCCACCCGGTATGCAACTTTTCCAATGCGCCTTTCAATGTACAAGGGTCCAATATATTTTTGCAATAGGCGAGGGTCATGGACCCCTGCAAACAAGTACCGCTTTGGGATTTTGACCATCACTTTGTTTCCCACTTGGTATTCAACAAAGAGGCGATTCTGATCAGCATGCCTCTTCATCCACTTTTGGGCTTTGACAAGATAGCTCCACACTCTCTCCAAATTTTGCTTCCATTCTTTTGAGAAGCTAGCACCCCGAGGAGATTTTAACATGTTTGGTGCGTTCACAGTGTGTGGGAGTAGCGGTTGCTGTCCGATAACAATTTTAAAAGTGCTTTTGTTGGTACTTGAGCTCTTTTGTGAATTGAAACACAGTTGAGCAGCATCCAGAAGCTTCACCCAGTTCTTGTGCGCTCTGGTCACAAAGTGCCAAAGATATTCCTCTAGCATGCCATTGAATCGCTCCGTCTGGTCATCTGATTGCGGATGAAAACTTGAGCTATGACTCAATTTTGACCCAAGACACTTAAAGAGTTGGGTCCAGAAATTGCTAGTGAAGCGTGAGTCGCGATCACTAACAATGTCTTTAGGTAGGCCCCAATATTTGACGACATGAGAGAAGAAGAGTCGAGCTATATCTTCTGCTGATATATATTGTGGGGCTGCTATAAAGGTAGCATACTTGTAAAACCGATCCACCACAACCAAGATAATTGTGAGATCTCCGACCTTGGGCAATCCGGTGATGAAGTCCAGGGAAATGCTTTACCAAGGTCTTTTTGGGATAGCTAGTAGTTCCAAGAACCCTGCCTGCGTCAAGCGGTCTGACTTATCCTTCTGGCATAATAGACAAGTCTTCATATACTAAGCGACGACATCAACCATTTGAGGCCAATAATATGCACGGCGAAGCAATGCCATGGTGCGTTCCTCACCAGGATGACCGGCCCATAAAGTATCGTGGCATTCCGCCAGAAGAACCCTTCGCGGATCTCCTCCTTTAGGAACATAAAGTCGGTTCCCTTTCACTTTCAGGAAATCATATTCGGTGTTGAACTGGCGAGTCTTGCCCTGTCCTACCAAATCAACCAAATATTGTGCAGCAGGATCCTTGGTAAGTAGATCCTGTATCTGGTCTTTTATGGTGGTGGTTACTTCGCTTCCCCTTAGGGAGGCGAGTACACACACTGATGCTAGATCAGCTCTCCGACTGAGCGCATCAGTAACATGATTGGTTTTCCCACTTCGATACTCCAGGTTGAAGTGAAATTCCGCTAGGAGTTCCTGCCACCTAGCATGTCGACCATTCAGCTTTGGCTGGGTCATGAAATGGCTAACGGCTGTGTTGTCTATCTTGGCCATGAATGGGGATCCCAGTAGATAATGCCTCCAAAGGCATAAGCAATGAACAACAACCAATAATTCTTTCTCATGGGCGTCATAGCGCCGCTCTGCATCCTTCAGTTTCCGGCTCTCGTAAGCTACGGGATGCCCTTCTTGTAGCAATACTTCACCAAGTGCATAGTCGAAGGCATCCGCTTGTACTTCGAATGGCTTGGCCAAGTCAGGGAGGGCCAAGACTGGGCTACTAGACATGGCCATTTTCAATGCATTGAAGGCCTCTGCTCGCTTGGGGCCCCAATCCCATGGCGTGACCTTCTTGAGCAGTTCTGTCAGGGGCACCGTAATGAGGAAGTAACTTTTCACAAAACACTAATAGAAGTTGCATAGGCCAAGGAACGACCTCAAGGCGTGGATATCCTTAGGAGGCGGCCATTCTGTGATGGCCTGAATATTCTGCTGGTCCATCTTGATCTGCCCTTCCTCGATGACATGTCCGAGGAAGTCAATTTATTTCTGAGCAAAGGAGCACTTAGATTGCTTCGCATATAATTCGTGCTCCTGCAATCGGGCTAGAACCTTCCGCAAGTGCTCCAGGTGTTCTTCCAGTGTCTGGCTGTATACCACAATGTCATCCAAATAAACCACGACGAATTCATCAATGTATTCTAGGAAGACTTAGTTCATCAAGGTGTAAAATGTGGCTGGCGCATTAGTCAAGCCAAAGGGCATAACCAGGAAGTCGTACGACCCATATCTTGTCACACAGGTCGTCTTATGCTCATCACCCTCTACAATCCGAACTTGCCACTAACCTGTCCTCAGGTTTATTTTGGTGAATACCGTCGCACCACCCAGTCTATCAAATAAGTCTACCATTAGCGGAATAGGGTACTTGTTTTACACGGTGATTTTGATTAGAGCCCGGCAATCCATGCAGAGTCGTAAACTACCATCATGTTTCTTTTGGAATAGCACATGGGACCCGTATGGGGACTTGGAGGGCACGATGATCCCTGTGTCTAGCATTTCCGTCAATTATCTCTGAAGTTCGGTGAGTTCGGGTTGTTACATTCTATACGGCGTCCGGGCAGGTGGCTTCGCACCCGGCACCAACTCAGTCTCATGGTCCATAGTTCGCCTAGGCGGAAGATGCTTTAGCATGTCTTGTGGCATGATGTCTTAAAATTCCAGAAGCAACTCCTTCACGGGTGCAGGAATAGGACCCGAGGAGCATTCTATATCTTCCATGCAGAGGGTAGCCAGGAACGTGGGTTTATGTCTCTTTACCCCCTTCTCAAGGCCGAGATGTTCTCGGCGGCCATCTTCATGGGAATGCACGGAATAATGCAGGGCTTGACCCCATTTTCTCCCATCATCAGTAGCAAGTCTGCATACGGTGCGGGCATGGTATTGGTTTGTCTCAGGAATTCCAACCCCACTATCAACTCGAAGTCATCTATGATCACCACGCGCAGGTTAAACTTTCCTTCATAAGGGACAAGTTTCACCGGTACTTCTTTGGCTATTCCACCCACTGGCTGAGGTGGTGAGTTAATAGCCTTGACACGACCTTTGCCCTTTCCTACAACTAGGCCAAGGCGCTCCACCTGAGTCGAGGCTAAGTAGTTATGGGTAGCACCCGTGTCTATTATCGCCCGAATGGGCTTGCCATTTACCTTTATGTCAATGAACATTAAGGTCCTCTCTTGATGAGGAGGAGTCCTCTCGTTCGCCTTCTTTTTCCCTTTCTTGGCAATCGGACATGGGTCCTTCTTCTTACGGATTCCAGCACTGGTTCCCGCTAGGGGTTCAGAAATAGAGCCAACAATGGCATTGAATGCACCTACTAGTTCGGTTTGATCTGCATCATCAGCATCGTCGTCTGTACCATCCTCAAAAGCGTGATGGGCGTTCATCTGTGCATGTGGACATTTATTATTCCAATGTGGTCCGCCGCAATGACGGCATCCTGAGGGGGGTTTCCTCCCCCGATCATTGTTGTTAGATACAGCGCTAGTACTGCCTCAGGAAGGAGCCTTAGATTTGGTTGCACTTCGATCTCGTCCACTTCTGCTAGGGCCACCAGTGTTCGGCTCGCCTCCTTTGTATCCTCCTCAGACAGGCTGTTAAGGCCTGTCCTTCCAAGCTTTCACTTGATAATCCCCAAGGCACTCTGCTGCTTGGATTGCCTTAGGTAACTGTCTACCCTTTGTCTTTTCAACTCCATGCGGGCATAAGGTTTCAACCCTTCCAGGAAGGTAAAGAGTTTGTCTTTGTCCCCCATGTCGCGGATGTTCAGCATGAGCGTAGAGAATTTCCGCACGTAATCCCGCAATGATTTGGTCTGGCGGATCTCCCATAGCTTTCTCCTAGCATTGTACTCAATATTTTCGGGGAAGAACTATAGGCGTATGGCTGCCTTCAGTTTTGCCCATGTCTCGAGGGCATCTTCACCAGCCTTGATGGCTTCGTATTTCACCCGCCACCAGAGTTTGGCATCACCCTGAAGATACATGGAAGAAGTTGCTACCTTCTTAGCTTCTTCTAGGTCCCCCACGGCATTGAAGTATTGTTCGATTTCGAAGATGAAGTTTTCCACTTCTTTGGCATTCTGAGCTCCACAATATGGCTTTGGCTCAGGAATTTTCAGTTTTTGGGCCACAGGGGTGAGGTTCACAATACCCCCGATTTGGTTTCCACCTCCTCGAAGCAGGCCTTGTAAAGCAGCATTGACAACGTTAAGCTGGCCTATCAAGTTGTCTATAGTTTGTTGTATGGCAGTCACCATGTCTGCCTCTTGTGCCCTGTTGGCTAAATCTCGGCGCGCTCCTGTTGGAGGACCTCAAATTAATCAAAAATTTCGGTTGCCTCTGCGGCTGCTGTTTGCCGGTCTCCTTCAGAGTCGCGACTGATATTTTCTATGTCAACTTCGGCCTAGATCAGTCTGCGGTACAGGTCGTCCAACCTTTGCACTAGGCTGGTGTTTAGGTCAGGCACCATTTCCATGATGGGTCGTAATGCGTCAACCATTCCCTCAAGGGTCGCGATACGATCCCCATAATTCACCATGGTCAGAAATTGTGATAATTGCAATGTAATCCCTCGTCCGATGTCGAGCCTATGCTCTGATACCAACTGTTATGCGGCGCCTTCATGAAGTTCCTTGGAAGGGTGACGTAAGGCTAAGCAAGCGATGTCAGTGCGATTATTGTCCGCCAACTAAGGTCCCCTCCGTATGCTAGACTAGATTGTCAGTGCCGTACGAGAAAACCAATGTCGTGATCAATTGAGAGAGAGAGAGCAGAAAAGAGAATTGAGAATAAAAGAAAGCTTGAATGCATTGAATGAAAGCTATTAGAGAAAAATAACACGGTGTCGGGGGAAGAGACACCAGTACAGAGAATTGTTTGCTTGCTTGAAAGTTTGATTGCTTGGTCCCCCTTAATAATGCTTAAAAAAAAGCAAAGTTACATGACTAGACCTATTAAAGCTGGAAAAATCACACTTAAAGAAAATGCAGTAAAACTACTCTATATTTACAATGAAAATGACTTAGTTTTCTACAAAGCAAAAACAAGTCCGTTGGTAGCAACTTTGTCTTTAGCATCAAGGTCTGCGCGCGCGGCGCTGTTGGCATCTACCTGTGGCTGGGCACTGGTGATGGATATCGGTGGGGCGACAGAGGCACATGCACGCTTGTCACTTGGAGCGGCAGAGACTACGGGGCCGACCGTGGCAATGGGCATTGGGAGGCTTGCCAGGACGCCACGGGGCGCGTCCAAGGGGTCAGGGGCCATGGCTGGAAAGCTGCCCATGACACATCTCATGTGATGGTGGTGTCTCTATTTTGCAATTTTGGCTAATTTTCTCACTTCTTTCACCCCCGAGCCTTTCATGTTTGCACTACTTTATCCCTGTATCACTCACAAACACTTCAAACAATATAAAGTCACAATAAAAGAAAGAAAATAACAAAAAGTAAGTAAAATTAGATTACCTCCCAACAAACGCTCAATTTAATGTGTGTGACGACTACACTACAATAATTGGTTGAATTCTTGCTTAGTCATCTGCAAGTAAGACCTTGGACTTTTAACGGTCAAAGTCACCCCCACGGTAATGTTTCACTTTTTGCCCATTCACCAAAAATATATTTTCTACGTTCAAAGTGCATAACTCAATTTCACCATGAGGAGTAACTCTAACCACCTCAAATGGACCCATTCAATGTGATTTGAGCTTACTCAGTAAAAACTTCAACCTCAAATTGAACAAAAGAACCAATTGCCTAGGCTCGAATTCACAATGTTAAATATGTTTGTCGTGCCATCTCTTGGTCTTCTCTTTATACAACTTAGCATTTTCACAAGCATGCAACCTTAACTCATCAAGCTCGTTTAGTTGCAAGTAGGGGTGTAATCCGAGTCAAACCGGAAAACAAAACTGATGTGGTTTGGTTTGATTTGGTTTGGTATTTGAAAATAAAACCCGGCCATAATTGGTTTGGTTTGGTTTTAACTAAAAAAAGTCAAATCGAAACCAAACCAACCCGATAGTACATTTATATAATTTTTAAAAATATTTTATACATATAAATATTTATTGTAATGTAATTTATAAATATTTCTTAAACGTTTTCACAGTTTTATCTTTTAACGTATTATTTCAAGTTTAGACTTAACATTCTTGAATGGTAAATAAATTTTATAGCCCATAAATGTAGTAACTCAAACAAAGTTTAAATCAATACTAATGCTAACAAAAGAAATTCAATTCAATACTAGGAATGACGATAATGTTGGATAATTATTTTAGTTTTACATTGGTTTATAATGAAAATGCATAACTTAGTTTATCTTTTTCTTTAGTGCTTAGTTATGTAATTAATATTAGTACTTATTAGCTATACTTATTTTAGCATGACCTATATAGTATTTTTAGATTCTGTTAATTTTTATTATGGCTTATTAATTAGCAATATTTGTTTTATGTAATTTTATTATTTTTTTCTTTGTTATTGAATATTTTAGTATAATGATATGACTTATCTCATATTATTGTATTAGTTTCTTGAAAAATATATTATATAGTTGCATTTTACTAGGACTTAAGGAATATTTGGAGCACAAGTTACATATTTTATGATATGAAGACTTTACCAAAAACTACCCGAAAATTGAAAAACCCAAGAAAAATCGAGATTGAAAAACCCGACTTTGTTGGTTTGGTTTGGTTTATAAATTTAAAAACCCGACACTATTGGTTTGGTTTGATAATTAAAAAATTCGAACCAACCCGACCTATGTACACCTCTAGTTGCAACAATCTCTTCTTACTCGCTAAATCTGGATCAAAGTTCAACTTCTTGATTACCTAGTAAGCTTTGTGCTCAAGTTCTATAGGCAAGTGGCATGCCTCCCCATAACCTACTTGTATGGAGATGCCCCTATAGGAGTTTTGTAAGAAGTTTGGTATGCCTATAGAGTACTCACCGTTTTTTTAAGAATTTACATTATCTCTTTGTTTGACATCTTGACTTGACCACTAGTTTGAAGATTTACAAGTAGTTGCAACCTTATACTTTACCCCATATTTTTTTAAAAGAATATCCGACATCTTGTTATAAAAATGATTACCATATCACTTATAAACACACGAGGAGTCCCAAATCTTATGTAGGTGTTCTTCCTTACAAAATTCACCATAAGATGTATGTGTGACCAATAAAGTACATGAACGTCCCATGAAGTCAATTTCACACACATCAAAAATCTCTATCTTGAGAATGATGTACAATGGAATCTCTTGCCTTCTAGTGATCGTTTTGGTCCTTTTGCGTCCATCACAGTTCTTCACGAACTCAAGTGCATCCTTGAATAGCTTAGGCCAATAGAAACTCGATTGAAGCGCGTTTGCCATAGTTTTGTCACCCCATGATACCCATCATAGGGTGATGTATGGTAGTCATACAAGATACCTTACATCTCTTTCTCGAGCACACACCTTCTCACCAAAATGATCGGTATACTGTTTATTTTGGACTTTATCAGTAAAAGATGTAAACCTGCAGGAAATGCCACTGAGATATAATATTCAATGCCCAGGAAAGCTATTTAATAGTACTAGATTTAGTGTACGTGTGTTGCACGTGTGTACCTATAACGACCCGGCCGGTCGTTTTGAGTATTATAACTATGTTCTCCCATTTATTGCTCAATTTATGCCTTATAGTTATTTTATGATCTACCGGGTTAGTGGGTTCAGGTCCGAAAGGAACTCGGAGTGAAATGAGACACTTAGTCTCAAAATTAAAAATTTAAGTTAGAAAAGTGGACCAGATATGGATCTATGTGTAAACGACCTTGGATTTAAATTTTAATAATTTCAGTAGCTCTGTATGGTGATTTTGGGCTTAGGAGCGTGTCCGAAATAATATTTGGAGGTCCGTAGTGGAAGTAGGCTTGAAATGCCGAAAGTTGAATTTTTGGGAAGTTGGACCGGGGGGTTGACTTTTTGTTATCGGGGTCGAGATCTGATTCTGAAAATTTGAGTACCTCCGTTATGTCATTTATGATTTGTGCGCAAACTTTGAGGTAAATCGGACGTGATTTGATAGGTTCCAGAGTCGTTTGTAGAAAATAGAAATTTTAAAGTTCATTAGGCTTGAATTGGGGTGTAATTCAAGGTTTTAGCGTTGTTTGAGGTGATTTGAGGGTTCGACTAAGTCCGCATGATATTTTAGGACTTGTTGGTATATTTGGTCGAGGTCCCGAGGGGCTCGGGTGAGTTTTGGATGGTTAACGGATCAAAATTTTGGACTTGAACAGCTACTGGAATTTTCTGATATCTTATGATGTTTTCCTTCTACGCGATCGAGTGAATGCAACTGCGATCGCGTAGGTTTATTTGGTCAGTGGGGGGTTTCTGTTCTACGCGATCGAGTGGGGATATCTGCGATCGCGTAGGGTTAATATGAGGTAGTGGCATTTTGTGCTTCGCGATCGCGTGAAGCGGGATGCAGTCGCGTAGCTCTGGGATTTTGTGACTCGCGAACGCGTGAAGAAGGTCACGTTCGCGTAGAGTAAGTGGAGCGGAGTAGAAGTCAAGCATTTTGTGCTTCGCGATTGCATGGACTAGTCCGCGATCACGTAGGTCTGTGATGTTTTGAATCGTGATCGCGTCGAGTAAAATCTGGGCAATGGAAAATTGTTCTTCGCGATCGCATGGGAATGTTCGCGATCACGTAGAGCAAATGTCTGGGCAGAGAGTTTAAGTTGTGAAAATGGGAGTTTTTGACGGATTTGAGCTCGGGAAGATGCGATTTTAGGGAGTTTTTCAAGGAAAACAATGGGGTAAGTGTTCTTAACTCAATATTTGTTAAATTACCCGAATCCATGATTGTTTTTATCATTTAATTGGTGAATTAAGTTGGAAAAGTTTAAAAACCCTCTTAGTTTAAATTGAAGATTTGAGGGTCGAGTTGGGGTAGAATTTTGATAAAATTGATATGGTTAGACTCGTGGTTGAATGGGTTTCGGGATTTTGTAACTTTTGTCGAGTTCCGAGATATGGGCCGCACAGGCAATTTTTGAGCTAAAATTCAGAGTTTTATAGAAAATTAGCATTTTCTTATGGAATTAATTCCAATAAATTTTATTGACTGAAACAAATTATTTGTGACTAGATTTGAGGCATTCGGAGGCCGATTTGCGAGGCAAAGGCATATCAGAGTAAAGAATTTCACGCTCTGAGGTAAGTAACAGTTTTAAATCTGGTCCTGAGGGTATGAAACCTCGTATTTTGGTATCATGTGATTATTTTAGAGGAGACGCACATGCTAGATGACGGGCGTGTGGGCGTGCACCGAGGGGATTGTGATTTGGTCCGTCTCGGGAAACTGTAAAGTTGAATAATTTATTGTTAGGTATATTCTCTCTATGTGTTGATAAAATTTGACTGTAAATCATGTTAGAAATCATGCTTAGGCTATGTGATAGAACTGTTGGGACCCACAGAGGTCGCATACTTGTTGAATTGCCTGCTAAATGCTATATGTACTCAGTCTCAGCTTTTACTTGCACATTTTATCTCAGTCTCTGGTATTATTATTGATACATCATATCATTGTTGTTTCGGCTGATTTCATGATTATTAAGAACCCAAGAGACTGGAGAGATTTATGACAGAGTGAGGCTGAGGGCCTGATTGTGAGATATTGATACTATAGCACGTGAGTTATCCGTACAGCACGTGAGTTGGTCGTGTGGATTCTTATATTATACTATAGCACGTGAGTTGGTCGTGTAACACGTGAATTGGCCGTGCGGATCCAGATAGTTATATTATGGCACATGAGTTGTCCGTGCAGCACGTGAGTTGCCCGTGCAGATTATAGCGCTTGGACTGTAGGAGCCGCTCCAGAGTCTGTACACCCCCAGTGAGCGCGGGTACCTATTGATAGTGAGTGATAAGGGCTGGGAGCCCAGGGAGTGATGAGGGCTGGGAGCCCAGTGAGTGATTGTTGTCCTAAGAGGTTGTACTTGGTTTCCATTTGTTGTTGCACTTAGTTGCTACCTGTCATTATTGTGAAATTTCTGAAAGATTTTGATATACGGATTACATGAACATGAACTATATAAAAATTGATTTGACATTAAACTGCCAGATTTGATAGCATGTCTATTCTTTGCTAGAATTACTGGAAATGAACCATAATTGTGTAGCTCGTTACTATCTTCAGTTCCTTATTTATTATTGTTACTTGCTGAGTTGGTTGTACTCATACTACACCCTGCACTTCGTGTGCAGATCCAGGTGTTCCCGGACATAGCTGGTATTGATCCTTTCGCGCGATTGATTTTTAGGAGATTTCGAGGTAGCTGCCGTGTTTCGCAGACCTTGTCTCTCCTTCTCTATCTTTTTGTTTACTGTATTTGGTCTCAGACTATTATAGACTATATTTTCCAGACTTGTATTCATATTAGATGCTCATGTACTCTGTGACACCAGATTTTGGGGAGTGGTTGTATTGTATTTAAATATTATATTTTCAACCTTAAAGAGAAGTTTTGGTTTATTAAGATTTTCGGCTTGCCTAGTATCGAGATAGGTTCCATCACGACAGGTTGGGATTTTGGGTCGTGACAAGTTAGTATCAGAGCCTAGGTTACATAGGTCTCACGAGTCATAAGCAGGTTTAGTAGAGTCTTGCGGATCGGTACAGAGACGTCTGTACTTATCTTCGAGGGGCTGCAGAACCCTTAGAAAAAATTTCACTTTCTTGTATTCTGTCGTGCAAATTTGTTTATTCTGGAAACTAAATTTCTGCTATTCTATTCTCTCATAGATGGTGAGGACACATACTACCGGATCGAACGGTCAGCCACCAGTGCCACCAGTTAGGGCCGCGAGAGGCCGGGGCCGTGATAGAGGCCGGGGAGGCCGAGGTAGAGGTCGAGGTGTAGCTCGTACCACAGTTGGAATAGCACCCGTAGTACCACCAGTTGTTTCAGCTCATAAGCAGATTCCAACTATAATTGAGCCGACAGGAGCAGCTCAGGCACCAACTGTGCCCATTGAGATTGCAAGCATTCAGGAGACTTTGGCCCAGATACTGGCAGCCTGCACTGGTCTTGCTCAGGTGGTTTCGGCTCAGGCCGCACCT
>AWOL01S0008072.1:0-40313 GCA_000715115.1 Nicotiana otophora | reverse complement strand
TCTCTACTCCTTTGGGGTAGGGGTAAGGTCTGCGTACACACTACCCTCCCCAAACCCCATTAGTGAAATTTTACTGGGTTGTTGTTGTTGTTGTTGTTATATGGGAGCACGACAAAATAGTATAAGAAATAGCTTGACAAAAGGTTGAAGTACAGTCTCACATAATATGGCGACTATCAAGTTCAACCAAGATTTAAAATCAAGAATACCAAAATAAAGATGTATGGGTTAATCACTACGGCTAAAAACGCATATGATAAAATGCGTAGTCAATTTCAAAGATGCAAGAAGACTGGTTTATTTGGCCCGACTCTGAGCCCACCCTTTTGCTAGCTTCTTTATTATGCTAGTTCAACTATTGCTTCTAATTGAAATATATAAACACCTGAAGTTCATAATTAAATAAAGATAGATAGAAGAGAGAATGTCACTTTAGAAAAAAACAACTCTTTGATCTATTCGGTTGACTCTATCTTTTTAACATCCTTGATCTTGATATGTTTCCAGGAGCACAGACGGAATGAAATAAGAAATCAAATCTGTTTGGACGGAGATTGAGAAAGTCCTATGCTCAATGTACTTCCATCTTAAAGTATTGAAAGCAAGGTAGACAGCTTTGTCGAGTTTCAGAGGTGAGGCCATAAGAAAATATTATGAAAGAAAACTGCAATCGCAATTACTCACAAGATCATCGTGATCTTCGACTTAACTCCCAAAGGTAATCCACTTGGATATGCAAGGTTTAGCCAAAGCGTAGCTCCAGATCCCACTACTCGTCATATTTGATTTTATTTTAATTTTATAAAAAGTAGAATTATTTTTCTTGTTGCTAATATGTGAATACAAAATTAACTACTACAAATACGTGAATACAAAATATAAATACAAATGCGTGAATACAAAATATAACTACTAATATAAATATGTGAATGTAAATTTCAACTACAAAAACTTTTTGCTCAAAGTCAAAGAAAAAGAACATAAAAATCCTTAATTTTGTAGTTGCTACTGAGCAACAACATTTTGATGATGACAACTGGAATTGTAACTTCTTTTTTTGAAGTACTCGTGTGTACAATTCTAAACAGAAAAAGAATTATATAAAATCACATTATGTATAGTTAAAAATCACAAAAGAATTATTAAAAAATAAAAACTCCTAAACTGAGTTCAAAATGCATGTGTTTTACCTAACATATATTTATAAAGAATTAATTTTTCAAAACTTTATTAACAAAAAAAACCCTAAATTTTATTAAATAGATATCCTTCCTAAACCTAAAAGGAGAAATCTAAATATAAATGAAAATAGAAAGCAAAAGAAACCTAATGTGAATTGCAAGAATTTAATACTCTTACCTTCGTAAACCTAAAAGGAGATATTTAACACTCCAAAATATATGAAATTTCCTATTTCATTAACCAAAAAAAAAAAAAAAAAACTAAACCTAAAAGGTAATTACTCCTGAATAGTAGGAAATCAATTAAAATAACTATTGTTGAAGGGTAAAAAAGACAAACGACATTTCGCTAAAGGCCTTCTTGCTTTTAGTATAGTATAGTACTAGTATCTATGAACGTGTGTTGCACGTTAATAATGGCACGTGATGATTTAAATATTTATTTATATGAAGGAAAAATAAAATTTAATTAATGAGAGAAATTTTATGTATAATAATACAACAATCATCTAAATGCCGAATATTATTATAATAACACAATACATGAATTTAAAATAAAAGGACATCATTAAAACTTACATAAATGATCAATTTTGTTATGTTTATTACATAATTATACATTATAGTTTAAAAGTAATTAATGTGATGGTATCTTAACGAACACTTATTAATGGACAATATTTTTTTGTGTATGTTTCCTCCTAATGCGTTGGTTGCTCTGCCTTAACCATAACTCTTGTTGTCGATCTTGATATCCCTCTTGAAAGTGCAACCAATTTTCGACTAAAATATCCTCGAAATATTAATTGACTTTTATGACCTTAAATATTTGTATAATTTAAGGATATAATTGTAAATCACCTAAGGCTGGAATTCTTTTTCGATTTAAACTACATATACGCCGACCCTACAAAGTTGATTTTAGGTAAAATTCTTTTAAGACTTTATCGTTTTAGACTATTCCCTTTAATTAGACCTTAAGTTTTGGATCATATCAATTGTTATCACAACATACGAAGTATTGATCTTTTTTTCTTCTTTGTTACTGACTTTTTTTCAAGTAGTTTATGTTCGAAAAATTTTATTGTCTAAAAATATCCTCGAAATATTATCGATTTTTATGACCTTAAATATTTGTATAATTTAAGGATATAATTGTAAATCGCTTAACTTTAAAATTCTTTTCTGATTTAAACTACACATACGCCGACCCTACGAAGTTGATTTTGGTTAAAATTCTTTTAATTGGACTTTATCCAACATACGAAGTATTAATATTTTTTATTGTTATTTTCTTTTTTATTGTTATTAACTTATTTCAGATTTCTCAAGTAATTTATGTTCGATAAAATTTTATTGACTAAAATTAAAAAATAAACATGTAATTGTATCAAGATAAATAATTGAGAAAGATCAATGGAATGCTTTCTGCTTTCGTGGGAAGAGAAGACATGAGGTTGACGGGTATCTTATAGCACATATCTTAATCTTTATTTTTAATCTATCATTAAAAGAGATTTAGGCATAATAATAGAAAATAACCAAATCAAGTTTCAGCCTTTCGAATTTACGAAAACACATGGATAATTCAGACCTATATTGACAATTACTGGAGCAAGTTATAATAGAACGAAGCTGCTTGATTAGATACAAGATCGAAAGTTGATACGAGATATTTCGTGCATCGCACGAATTTGCCAAATTACTAACATGTAGTTCAAAAATAAAGTTGAAATAGTAACATATTGGAGAATACTGGAAATCCACCCAAAAAAAAAGATATTGTAGAGAAAATCTACTGGAATGACAGAAGATTGATAAATCCCTAATCCTTTTCTATTTTGATTTTTTTATGAATTATTGAATGAGTATCTTCTTTGTCTCTGCAATCTCTTGTCTTCTTGATTCTTTTGTCCAACTCTATCACGTCTTCCTCAGTTTCAGGGCCAACAATAATTCCAATTTCATGCGTCTCTTCAGCAATTAAGCCCCTTTTAACTCCATTGCCTTGTGGTCTTTTATCAATTTTCACCAGAAAAGTAAATTCTTTATTTTCACTCAAGATCATCTTCTGGTAAAATATTGAGTCTTCTTTCTGGAGCATTAAAAGGAATATATTAGCTGAAATATTATTTTGCTGAAAGGAAGCACAATAGTATTCAAATAGCCGTCAAGTTATACATTAAGTATACTAATAATAAATATAAAGTGAAAGATAAAATAACCTTACATCACAACCTAGCAAATATCTTGCAGCATCAAAAAGTGTAATATTGCTATGTCGATCGCCATCAAACACATCGATTTTTAGACGATATCTACAAAATAATGCATAACTAAATTAATAACTTATTTAATATCAAGAGATATAAAGGAAGTGAATGAGTTATCCATATTACCTTTCTTCGTGATCAACGTTTTCTGACATACAACTGCTACAATTCGCAATTTTGTTTTTAATATTAACTTTCTTATAACATTTAGAAGAATACCACGGCTCATCTTTATCTACAAGCATTGTTATTCGTGCATTAAATCTACAATATGAATCCTACAAATAACAATTATTTAATTTTGTTTAACACGTTCAAAAGGAGTATAATCACTCTAAAGTATTTGACAAAACTTACCTTCATAGTTGCAGATGAACCATTTATATATCTTTGATCTTCACTTCTCTGGCTTCTCTAATTAGCTTAGATGGCATTAAAGTAATATCTTTATTTTGCGCTTTCATACCATCATGCCTGTAAATATGGAATTTAATGGATTATCAAATATTTCTTGGAATCTTAAGAAGTAACATTTTGGGGCAACAAATAATGTCATATCTTACCAATTTTGCATCTCTTTTGCTCTTTGTAATGTCGGGTGGATCAACACACTACTAATATGAGTCATAGATATACCAAAATCCCCTACTCACAAAAGACAAATAAAGCTTAGCATAAATTTAATTGATAAAGAATTAATTGTGCGTATAAAAACTTCAGATATAATACCTTGAAAAATCGACCCTTTCACATCACAAAATACTACGACGGGTTTCTCATCTATCAGTTGTAGTAGAATTTCACCATCTTTTTCAGCTAGCTCACCCCCACATGGTTACAGTTTTACGATCATGCCTAAAATTTACAATTGAAATATGTATTAGTTGCAAGAAATAAATAAATATTTTATCTGTTGTAGTTACTTAATATAAATATTAAATAGCTTAACTAATTTTTACTTACGTTTCATATATAACTATTATTTCGAGCCTCTTTTTTTCTCCCACCATTGATGGTCCCTTTACTTTTATCGGTATGCAAATTACGTATGTGAAAAATATAAAGAGAAATCACACGTAAGTTACAAAGTAACTATTAAAGGAATTAATGTGAAATACTTAAATATATTAAAATAAAGTATCCAATGTATTATCATAAGATAGTGAGAAGAAAATTACCAAATAATATTCTGAGGGTGGATTTTGTTGCCTCTTCTAAAGATAGAAAATTATTAGAAAATTTTGTGATCGAAAAGTGGTTGGTGCATTCCGTAACTGTAGTATAATTGGTAAAAGATATTTTAAACTCCTTGTGCACAGATAAATAGGTAGAATTAGCAGCCTTCACGCGACCATTTATAATTTAATAGCTTTTGTTCTGTTGAAATAAAGTTTTCCAATCTTCTAACATTTTTATTGAACAGTACTGCCTGGATCTGTGTCCCCTATAAATTAATATAAAAATAATTTTAAATTAATCAAAAATAATACAAATAATAATAAATTGTATCAAAATAAATATGCAAAAGAAGCCTACTTCTTCGTCAACAAATGTTAAATGCCAACGCAAACCCTCTCCTTTGTCGTTCTTCTATTTTATTATTGGTCCTTTTCGAATAACCAATACCTTAATTACCCATTCAACATCATAAAGTTTAAGGTTATTTATTGGGACACATTATTTTTCCAAATCTGATTCCATTACACTGTGCGAAATACATGCAATATATAAGTAAAACCTGCAAAATATTATGTAATAGCTGAAAATTAATATTTGTAACGACCCGACCGGTCGTTTAAAGTATTTCAGCCATGTTCCCCCATTTACTGCTCAATTTATGCTTTATATTTGTTGTATGACTTGCCGGGGTAATTGATTCGGGTCCGGTGAGGTGAGGTTTTGGAATGAATTGGAACACTTAGTTCCAAGGTTTAAAGCTTAAGTTAAAATAGTGACCGGATGTCGACTTGTGTGTAAATGACCCCTGGATAGAATTTTGATGATTCCAACAGCTCCATATGGTGATTTTAGACTTAAGAGCGTGTCCGAAAAATTATTTTGAAGTTCGTAGTTGAATTTGGCTTGAAATAGCTAAAATAGAAAGTTAAGTTTGGAAGTTTGATCGGGGAGTTGACTTTTTGATGTCGGCGCAATCCTATTCTGAAAATTTGAATAGATTCGTTATGTAATTTATGACTTGTATGCGAAATTTGAGGTCAATCGGACTTGATTTGATAGGTTTCGATATCGATCGTTGAGTTGGAATTTCATTAATTTTAATAGGCTTGAATTGAAGTGCGATTTCTGTTTTTGATGTTGTTTGATGTGATTCGAGGGCTCGACTAAGTTCGTATCGTGTTATAGGACTTGTTGGTTCATTCGAACGGGGCCCGAGTGGCTCGGGCGTGTTTCGAAATGAGTTTTGAGCGGGTCCGAGCATTTCGGCACTCTGACGATGTTATGGGACAGTTGAAGTGCGAAGGGCACATTTTTGAGTGCAGAAGTGCGGCTGCAAACTCCCAAAGTGTTGTTGTCACGACCCCAAATTCCCTCCGTAGGATATCGTGATGACACCTAGTCTCTAAGACTAGGTAAGCCTATCAATGCGGAATAATAATAAATATCTGAAATAAATAAATTACAATTCAAACAATTTCAACTCCCAAAACCCGGTAGAAATAAGTCACAAACTTCTAAGAATTTATTCTCTATGTCTCTATACATCAGAGTCTAAAACAAATAAGGAAGATAACATAGTAAGATAGAATGGGACTCCGGAGTCTGCGGACGCTGGCAGATATACCTCGAAGTCTCCTCGTACAGCTAGTTTACTGATGCGTGGTCTAATAAGATGTACCTGGATCTGCACAAAAAGATATGCAGAAGCGTAGTATGAGTACACCACAGTGGTATAAGTGTCAAGCCTAACCTCAGTAGAGTAGTGACGAGGTCAGGTCAGGCCCTACTAGAGAATAAATAATGGCATGGTAAAATGTTTAAACAATATTATAAGATAAAATGACAATGAAAATGAATCAAGTAGTATGTCACATTTAATTACATCAAATAATGCAAATAAATACCTCGCGGAAATAAAACAGAATTCTTTTCAACTTTAAGAAAATCACAACAATAATCAAAGGCAATTGCGGCCATAAATCAATATCAACAAGGGCACTCTCGAGGTACAGCCTCGTAGTCCCAAATCATAAACAAATTCACAATATTTCATTTCATTTCATTATCTCACCGCGGGAGCCTTCACAATTTATTTTAAAGAAAATATTTTTTCCAAAATAGCATCCCGCGTTTTAGCCATCCTTATCACACCGCATGATTTCTAGTAGTTCCTCCTACAAGCCACGCATATCAAGCCACCCTTATCTCACCGCATGCATTTTAATACCCAGACCTTATACCACCACATGCGTATCAATATCACAATATATCACAACTTGCACCTCAGGTACTCAAATAATTTAACTTGCCAAAATAATTCAACAACAATATTTTTCCATAATAAAGAGCTCACGGCTCATGTCAAAATAATTCAACAATAATATTTTTTTCACAATAAAGAGCTCACTGCTCCATCACAATGAGTACGGAAATCTTACAAAAATATTCAGGAGTAAATAATTCAGGAAAATAATATTTTAAAATCTTTAATACGTTGCTTCAATATCAAGTTTTAAAATGTCAAATACTTCATATTAATAATATTTAAATTAAATAAAATCAACCTTCAAATAATGCACAGAATAAAAAAAACCAAGTTCCAACTAAACAGATAAAACAATTAGCAGGAAAAGGTCAAGCAAATTTAAAATATAAACATTAAATCAATAATGAAAAATATAACAAAATGAAATAATTTAATTAATGCGCAACAACGATCTACACAATTTAAAATATAATTTTTCACATTTAGCCCGTGTATACACTCGTCACCTCGTGTACACGACTTTTCACACATTATAATTATTAATCCTAGGGAGAATTTCCCTCACCCAAGGTTAGACAAGTCACTTACCTCGACTTGCTCCAATTTAACCAAGTATTATGCTTTTTCCTCAATTTTTCGACTCGTATCTAGTCATAATTAATTCGATACAGTCAACAAAAATTATAGTAAGCAATTTCATAAGAAAATATTATATTTTTCAATAAAATCCGAAATTAGCTCAAAATTTGCTTGTGAGGCCCACATCTCGGAATCCGGCGAAACTTATAAAATACGACAACCCATTCAATTACGAGTCCACCCATACCAATTTTACTAAATTCCGATAACAACTCGACCTCTAAATCTTAAATATTTGTTTTTGGAAGATTTTGCAAAAATCTTGATTTTTCTTCCATAAATTCATGGATTCATGATGTAAATAAGTATGGAATCATGAAGTATAATCAATGAAGGATAAGGAACACTTACCCCAATATTTTTCCGTGAAAATCGCCCAAAAATCGTGCTCCAAAAATCCAAAATGAAATGAAGAAAATGAACATTTTTGGTCCTTAAGTTTCTGTCTATCCGTCACTAAAAGTCCATTTTCCTTCACTAAAAGTCCACCAGAACTTGCTTGTACTAGCCTTCCTTTAATTGATCATAACTTTATGTACAAATGTCCAAATGATGAATGGTTTAACTTTCTGGAAACTAGAATCAAACGACTACAACTTTCATGTTTTGAAACTTTTCTGATTCCTTATGAATTGCGAGATATAAGCTTCCAAAGTCAGCTCTACGCATCAGAAATTTCTGGCGAATTTTCTGGCAAAACTGCTCTACCAGCCTTCATTCAATCCACCATAACTTTCTCTACAAATGTCCAAATAATGAATGGTTTAACTTTCTGAAAACTAGAATCAAACAACTACAACTTTCATGTTTTGACAAATTTTCTGCTTCCTTATGAATTGTGAGATATAAGCTTCCAAAATTAGCTCCACGCACCAGAAATTTCCAGCAACCCTCTTTGTCCGAAATCCATTCCGTTTACCTTCCGAAATCCACCCGAGACCCTCGGGACCTTAACCAATTATTACAACATGTTCCAAAATATAATACGAACTTAATCGAGACTTCAAACCACATCAAACAATATCAAAACGACGAATCGCACCTCAAATCAAAATCTTTAAACTTTGAACTTTCAAATTCAATATCTTGTGCCGAAACACATCAAATCAATTCGGAATGACTTCAAATTTTGCATACAAGTCATAAATGACCTAACAGACCTATTTCAATTTCCATAATCGGATTCCGACCTCGATATCAAAAAGTCAACCCCCCAGTCAAACTTCACAAAAATTTAACTTTTGGCATTTCAAGCCTAATTCCACTACGGACTTCCAAATAAAATTCCGATCATGCTCCTAAGTCCAAAATCACCATACAGAGCTGTTAGAATCATCAAAATTCTATTTCGGGTTAGTTTGCACATAATTTGACATTCGGTCACTATTTGAACTTAAACTTTTAATTTTTTATCACAATTTCATATCTCGGGCTAAGGACCTCAGAATTTGATTTCGGGCATACGCCTAAGTCCCAAATTATGATATGGACCTACCGGAACTATCGAAATATTGACCCGAGTCCGTTTGCTCAAAATATTGACCAAAGTCAACTAAGTTGAGTTTTAAAGCTCTAATTTATATTTTAATCCATTTTTCACCTGAAACGTTTACGGACTGCGCACGCAAGTCGAGGAATGATAAATAGTACTTTTCGAGGTCTTAGAATACAAAATTAATTATTAAATTTAAAGATGAAATTTTGGATCATCACAGCTGTAGCAGTCGGAATTGTGTAGACCGCACTTGAAGATGTGCGGACCGCAGTCGAAATTGTGTGGTCCGAAGAATTCTTCTCGCCGCCGTAGAAAAGTGATTTCACAGATTCGATGGTTCGACTTCGGAAACTTATATATTTTAATTTACAAGGATTTTGGAGATGATTTAAAAACGAAAGTTATATCCCTTTGAATCTAGTTTCCAGAAAGGTAAACTAATCATCATTTGGACATTTGTAGAGAATGTTATGGTCAATTTACTCAAGCCTGGTAGTGTAAAGGCTGCTAAAGTGCGGCCGCACAATTTGGAGTGCGACCGCAGAACCTGGAATGTGCGGACCGCACAAAAATTGTGCGGTCAACACAATGAGGGATCAGAATTTTGTACTTTATATATGAGGGTTAGAGTATTATTTCATATTTGGACTTTGGGAGCTCGGTTTGTGGCGATATTTCGTGGGATGCTCAAGAAATTCATCGGGATAAGTGATTCTAACTCGGATTTAGTTAACATACATGAATATTTCATTGTTTTCATCATTTAATCAGCATTTTGAGATGAAAATTTGGGAAAAATTGTATAAATTTCATAAAATAAATTTTTAGGATTTGAATATCGATTCGAAGTCGGATTTGAGTGAAACTAGTATAGTTGGACTAGTAATTGAACGGGTTATCGAATTTTATAAGTTTTGTCGGATTCCGAGACGTGGGCCCCACATGCGATTTTTGAGTGCAATTTTAGATTTTGATGGAAAATTAGTATTTTTCTTTGGCATTAATTCATGTAATTTATATTGACTGAAACGAATTAATTGTGACTAGATATGAGGCTTTCGGAGGCAAATTTGCGAGGCAAAGGTATAGCGGAGTAAAGAATTACGCGGTTTGAGGTAACTAACTCTTCTAATCTTGGAGTTGAGGGTATGAACCCTGAATATACATATTATGTGAATTGTTTGGATGTGACACACATGTTAGGTAATGGGCATGTGCGCGTGCACTATAGAAATTGTGACATAATTAGTTCTGTGAAATTTTGTAGTCAAATAATCTTGGCATTTTTTATGTAGTTTATGGTTAAAGAAATTGAGTTGAGAAATCATATTAAAAATCATGTTGAGGCTATGTGCCAGTATTATTAAGATCCATAGATGTCATATTGTTGTTGAATTATTTGTTTAAAATGAAATTACATACTCAATCATGTTCATTTATTTCATATCATCTCTCAGTCTCTGTTGCTATTTATTGATTCATCATATCATCATTTTGGGCTAGTTTCATGATATTGTGAGCCCGAGAGACTGGAGAGATTGATGATTGAGTGAGGCCGAGGGCCTGATTGTGAGGATAATTATGGGATTGGGTTACACATCGTAGCAGGCCAGATTGGCTTATTATAGCACATTAGTTGTCCGTGCGGATCCAGATATTATACCATAGCATGTGAGTTATCCGTGCAGCACGTGAATTGTCCGTGCGGATCCAGATATTGATACAATAGCACATGAGTTATCCGTGCAACACGTGAGTTGTTCGTACAGATTATAGCGGTTGGGCTGAAGGAGCCCCTCCGGAGTCTGTATACCCCCCCAGTGAGCGCAGGTACATACTGAGTGCGAGTGTCGAGCGATTGGGAGAATTGAGTGACTGAGAGGACTGAGTGAAATGATACTCTGAGAGGATGCATATGGTTTATCACTGAGTGCATCGCATTGACATGCACATTTGACATACAGGCATAGAGATGCATTTTTCTCATGTTGTACGGTATCACGTCATTCATGATTTCTCACACATATTGGCATATGGGCATAGTGATGCATTTTCCACTGGCTATCTGGAAAGAAAATGAAACATCTAATTTATTATGGAAAGGAATTTTTTGGGGGAAAATTACTGTTTTCAAACTTACTCATATTGTTTTGGCAACTTTGGTAAAAGACTTGAGTTTTCACTGATACACTTGAGAGGCAGAACTATTTTCAGAAATCATGATTAAGCTGAGTATTTTATCTCTGAGTTACTTATTTTATTACTTGCTTTACGTTATTATGGACTGTTGTTGGCTATTGGTGTTTGACCCGACCTTTGTTCCAGCTCGTCACGACTTTCAACCTAAGGTTGGGTTTGTTACTTATTGAGTATATGGGTCGGTTATACTCATACTACACTTCTTCACTTTGCATGCAGATATTGGATGTTGATGTTGTTGTGCTCGACAGGAGCCAGATTTGAAGATGTACCTGCGTTGCGGTGGTAGCTTCTTCTTCGTTCATGGTAGCCTTAGATTCATAAAATTCTATTTATGTACTTTTCAAAAAGATGATGCATTTACTTCATTCTAACTTTGTAAACTCTATTCTTAGAAGCTCATGATTTGTACTACCAGTTCTTGGGGAATGTATAAGATTAAGATTTTTCTTTACTTAAATTGCTTTAATAATATTTACTGGAATTCGATAGTTGATAATTGGCTTACCTAGCAGGTTGGGTTAGGTTCCATCACGACTATTTGGATTTTGGGTCGTGACAAGTTGGTATCAGTGCTCTAGGTTTATAGGTTCTACAAGTCATGAGCAAGTGTCTAGTAGAGTCTTGCGGATCGGTATGATGACGCCCATTCTTATCTTCGAGAGGCTACAAGGCATTTAGGATAAATTTCCATATTTCTTTCATTATCGTGTGAAGTTGATTCAGCTTGAAACATAACTCTTTGAATTCCTTCCACGCATTCGTGTGCGCATGTGAGCGCTCGGTATCAGTTGTGTATCACCGGTTTGTTATTCCATGAATGAGGTTCGAGATGAGTATTCTGTGTTCTGGTAATGGGCCAGTTTGGAGGACTTGAGGCCAAATTTAGACCGCAACTTAGGCTCGGTATCTTTAGTTGTGTGAACTTGTACATTTGGACTCATATGTCCAATAGTGTCCCTATGAGTGGAATTTATGGCTTGATGACCGGTTGAATAGCTATATGATGAGCATGATGTGACTGCGGAATATGTCCAGATGGTTCGAATATGACGGGATGAGTTTGTTTGGAATGTGAAAAGGACTATTGGGTGCTTGATTTCTATCTCTATGTGACGTATAGTCTCGGGTTATGATTGTATTGAAGGGTCTTTCACGTTGTGAAATTGGGGACAAATTAAATTCTCATTTCTTGATAATAAGTTTGGACTCAGAAAGATTAAGTGATTGCGTAGAAATTGTGGCTGTGAAAGGGTATAGCAAGATGCCAATTTGAGACTAAGCAGGCGGGTTATCTCCTGCGGAGTAATCTACGTTGATGTGTTCCTTATAATGTTGAGTGGAGAGTTTCTTTTCTACCAGCGAGGCGTATGTGTTGAGATTTGAATTTGAATCTAGTTGAGGAAGTTGACTTGACTGTCACGAGAATAAATGCGAACTTAGCGGATGATTGAGGTATTTTATGGTTGGTGTTGCATGAGCTTGAAAAACAAATTCCGTTGGACCGACTGCAGTATCATGGCAGTAATACGGTATGGGTATTATGAGTTATCGTGTGTTTTAATCTATGACTTTGAGCCAAGTGGGGGAGCCTGTTGTTGACAGTCTAATTTCATGGTGACATGTTAAATTTTAGTTTTGGTTTGAGACATACTTGTGGATTAGTTATGACTTGTAGAGGATGAGATCGAGGATGGCTCAATTAAGGAAATTCATGAATACGGGTTATATTGCACTTTATGAAAATTTAAAAATCATGGAATGATTAAGTGGTTATTATAAGGAATATAGTGCGCACGAAGTATGAATTTGATTGGTGATGTTAAGGCAGGGTTACTTCTTTGAGTATTGATTGTGCTAAAGGAGCACATGTCTTTCGGCCTGTTTGGGGAGGAGCAAATTAGATTTGAGAAGAGTGGATGACTCTCGAGAGGGTTCTAATGGATTCAAAATGTATATGTGACAATTGAAATGTTTTTTTGAATTTGTATATCACTAGAATCGATTACTTACATTGGATGGTATCGGGGCGTGCAGTAATTCTGTTTGACTATGTATTCTACATTTTAGTATAAGAAAGGAAAGAGGAATAATTTTAAATTCACATAAGATATTTTCAGAGTGGGTGTTTCGGTTGTGATAATTATGGGGGTAATTATGATGTGGTGAGACTTTACAGATGTCTTGGTGGCAATATTCTTGGGTTTGGTGACCTGTGTGGCTTGGTCGAGTTAGAGAAATTTAGTTCTGATAGCTTGGTTTTGTGCAAATGGATTATAAAGTGTCCTTGATGGTTTCTACCATGGTTTGAACCAGATATTTTCTACTAGTGTGGAAAACGTGTTGTGTATTGTGATCTCCTCCTAGAAGGAAGCAAGAGAAAGGTTTCTAACTAACTGGGTATGTATTTTCCTTGTGAGCCAGAGTGTTAGTGAGGTTTTCATGTTTTCATTGGATGGCCTAATAGAGGTTGTGCGTGGAGTGAGATTGGGATTTGCATGTGCAAGTATACGAATCAGTTTCAAAAGGAAAGTCATGAGTTTATGGAGCATAGTCGATTTCAGATATTGGCACTAGTGGTATTACCTGAGAAGAGTGTACATTCAGAAGGGCACACTGTGTTTTGATTTACGGATGCTTCATTGGTATTGCGGTATTCGTCTGGTTGATTGACTGTTGATATTCTGATTTTTGCTATGTGGCACGGGAGAATTATAGAAGTATTCCTCGTAGGATGATCGTGCATGAAAGATGTGTTAGTCATTCTAGTGATGGAGTTAGGATCAGTTACGGTGATTCATGTGCTCGATGAATTTGGAGACTGGGAGTTCTCATAAGCATATTGTTTCGGGTTGCGGCCTGTTTGAGGTGAGTATTTTATTTAAAATCAGTGGAGGCACTAGTTGCATTAATTATTTGTGATAGCTACGCGCTATAAGTGTGCATATATGTGAGGTTTGAACCAATGTGCGGGCATCGGGGCAAGTATTTAGACTCGAAAGAATGCTTAGGCTATGATATGCCTAAAGTTGATTATTAAGCGTAAAGTTATAACGTTTCTCGTGTTCTTACCTTTGTTGAGAACTATCTGGGCTACACTTGAGGTTACAAAGAGGCTAATTCCCTGAATAAATGGGGTAGTTACTATTTTTGCATTAAATTGCCGATTTGAAATGTGATAGCAGACTTTGCACATGCTTACACTATGGCGTGTTATTTATACTAGTCCAGGAGCATGAGAATATTATTTCATTATCATATATAATTGTACTTGTTTGATTACTCATGTATGATGTGCTGGGACTGGAGGCCTGTGACCATGCCAGGCGATTCATATTATTAGCACGTGAGTTGTCTGTGCCGTGTGTGGGAATTTTATTTCTATGATAATTTATCTGATTCATTAATTTCCTTCCTCTACAATTGCACACATGCGCCTACGGTTATCCTCTTTGCGAAATTTGAGGAGTTGGTTGTAACATTGTGGTTGTGGTGGTGCTTATTGAACTTGCAATACGGTTCTCTTCCTTGAGACATCTCCCATATTTGTGTACACTAATTGCGCAGTTGTGACTGAAGTTATATTGATGTGGCGTGTCTGTGGGATAGTTGTATTTAATAATATAAGGTCATTGGACCTAGAATGGGTACTATCATGTTTGATTACAGTATATTCGGAAGGATAATATTGAAAGTCGGTTTAGCAAGTGATTATGGTTATGGTTGGGGCGAGAGAGCTCCATGACTTGTTGATCTGATAAGGGGTCATGAGATTTCGCGTGTTTCTTTCATTATCAGCAATGTACGAAAGTTTTGGAATAATGTTTTGTTTGTTATGGGGTTTTATACTAGTACTTGGTTGGTTTTTGAGTAGTTACTGTGATCGGGAATGGTGTTGCGAGTATGCAAGTTGTGTGGTATGTTATGTGATTATATTTGGGGTTATGGTTATGGCTTGATATAGCTTGTTCAAACTTATACAGTGTGTAGATGTGAGACTCGGGTCTTGTAAGAAATTCTGGATGTTGGAAATTGGGCTCTAAGTTTTACGGACTAAGGTTAAAATAATAATCTTCAATTGTGTTGTATTTTCATGCCTAGATGGAATAGGGTGGTGTGAGATCACCCCCGGGTATATGCGTAGTAAGATGAAATAGTGATGTGATGGCTTGGAAATAACTCTTGGCACATTCGAGGACGAACGTATGTTTAAGTGTGGGAGAATGTAACGATCCGCCCGATCGTTTGAAGTATTTTAGTCTCGTTCCCCCATTTACTACTCAATGTTTGCTTTATAGTTGTTGTATGACCTGCCGGGGTAATTGGTTCGGGTCCGGTAAGGTTTTGGAATGAATTGGAATACTTAGTTTCAAGGTTTAAAGCTTAAGTTAAAATAGTGGCCGGATATCGACTTGTGTGTAAACAACCCCGGAATAGAATTTTGATGATTCCAATAGCTCCATATGGTGATTTTGGACTTAGGAGCATGTCCGAAAAATTATTTAGAACTTCGTAGTTGAATTTGGCTTGAAATAGCTAAAATAGAAAGTAAAGTTTGGAAGTTTGATCGGGGAGTTGACTTTTTGATATCGGGGTTGGAATCCGATTCAGGAAATTTGAATAGCTTCGTTATGTAATTTATGACTTGTGTGCAAAATTTGAGGTCAATCGCACTTGATTTGATAGGTTTCGGCATCGATCGTAGAGTTGGAATTTCCTTACTTTTAATAGGCTTGAATTGGAGTGCGATTTATGTTTTTGATGTGATTCAAGGACCCGACTAAGTTCGTATCGTGTTATAGGACTTGTTGGTTCATTCGGACGGGATCCCGAGTGGCTCGGGTATGTTTCGAGGAGAGTTTTGAGCGAGTCCGAGCGTTTCGGTACTCTGACGATGTTATGGGATAATTGAAGTGCGGAGGGCACATTTTTTAGTGCAGAAGTGCAGCCGCAAACTCACAAAATGTTGTAGCAGTCGGAATTGTGCGGACCGCACTTGAAGAAGTGCGGACCGCAGTCGAAATTGTGCGGTCTGTAGAATTCTTCTCGTGGCTGCAGAAAAGTGATTTCGCAGATTCGATGGTCCAATTTCGGAATCTTATATCTTTTAATCTACAAGGTGTTTGGAGATGATTCAAAAACGAAAATTTAGCACTTTGAATCTAGTTTCCAGAAAGGTAAACCAATTACCATTTGGACATTTGTATAAAAAGTTATAGTTAATTTACTGAGACCTAGTAGTGCAGAGGCTACTGAAGTGTAGCCGCACAATTTGGAGTGCGACCGCAAAACCTGAAATGTGCGGACCTCACAAAAATTGTGCAGTCAGCACAATCAGGGATCATATTTTTGTACTTTATAAATGAGGGTTAGAGTATTATTTCATATTTGAACTTTGGGAGCTTGGTTTGTAGCGATTTTTCGTGGGATTTTTAAGAAATTTATCGGAGTAAGTGATTCTAACTCGGATTTGGTTAACATACATGAATATATCATTGTTTTCATCATTTAATCAGTATTTTGAGATGAAAATTTGGGAAAAATCTAGAAATTGCATAAAATAAATTTTTAGGATTTGAATGTCGATTCGAAGTCGGATTTGAGTGAAACTAATATGGTTGGACTCGCAATTGAACGGGTTGTCGGATTTTGTGATTTCGTCGGATTCCAAGATGTGGGCCTTACAGGCGATTTTTTAGTGCAATTTTGGATTTTATTGGAAAGTTAGTATTATCCTATGGAATTAATTCCTGTAATTTATATTGACTGAAACGAATTAATTATGACTAGATATGAGGCTTTCAGAGGCAAATTTGCGAGGCAAAGGCATAGCGGAGTAAAGAATTACACGGTTTGAGGTAAGTAACTCTTCTAATCTTGGAGCTGAGGGTATGAACCCTGAATATACGTATTATGTGAATTATTTGGAGGTGACGCACATGCTAGGTGACGGGCGTGTGGGTGTGCACTATAGAAATTATGATGTAATTGGTTCAATGAAATCTTGTAGTCAAATAATCTTAGCATTTTCTATGTAGTTTTATGGTTAAAGAAATTGAGCTGAGAATCATATTAAAAATCATGCTGAGGCTATGTGCCAGTATTATTGAGACCCACATAGGTCATATTGTTGTTGAATTATTTGTTTAAAATAAAATTTCATACTCAGTCATGTTCATTCACTTCATATCATCTCTCAGTCTCTGTTGCTATTTATTGATTCATCATATCATCATTTTGGGCTAGTTTCATGACATTTTGAGCCCGAGAGACTAGAGAGATTGATGATTGAGTGAGGCCGAGGGCCTGATTGTGAGGATAATTATGGGATCGGGTTGCACGCCGCAGCAGGCCACATTGGCTTATTATAGCACGTGAGTTGTCCATGCGGATCCAGATATTATACCATAGTACGTGAGTTGTCTGTGCAGCACGTGAGTTGTCCGTGCGGATCCGAATATTGATACAATAGCACGTGAGTTGTCTGTGCAGCATGTGAGTTGTTCGTGCAGATTATAACGCTTGGGCTGAAGGAGCCCCTTCGGAGTCTGTACATACTCCCAGTGAGCGCAGGTACCTACTGAGTGCGAGTGCCGAGCGATTGGGAGGATTGAGTGACTGGGAGGATTGAGTGAAATGATACTCTGAGAGTATGCATATGGTTTCATCACTGAGTGCATCGCATTGACATGCACATTTGACATCAGACATAGAGATGCATTTTCCTCATGTTGTACGGTATCACGTCATTCATGATTTCTCACACATATGGGCATAGTGATGCATTTTCCACTGGCTATCTGGAAAGAAAATGAAACATCTTATTTATTATGGAAAGGAATTTGTTTTGGGGAAATTATTGCTTTCAAACTTGCTCATATTTTTTTGGCAACTTTGGTAAAAGACTTGAGTTTTCACTGATACACTTGAGAGGCAGAACTATTTTCAGAAATCATGATTAAGCTGAGCATTTTATCTCTGAGTTACTTATTTTATTACTTGCTTTACGTTGTTATGGATTGTTGTTGGCTATTGGTGTTAGACCCGACCTTTGTTCCAGCTCGTCACTACTTTCAACCTAAGGTTAGGTTTGTTACTTATTAAGTACATGGGGTCGGTTGTACTCATACTACACTTCTGCACTTTGCGTGCAGATATTGGATGTTGATGTTGTTATGCTCGACGGGAGCCGGATTTGAAGATGCACCTGCGTTCCGGTGGTAGCTGCCTCTTCGTTCATGGTAGCCTTAGATTCATAAAACTCTGTTTATGTACTTTTTAAAAAGATGATGTATTTACTTCATTCTAACTTTGTAAACTCTATTCTTAGAAGCTCATGATTTGTACTACCAGTTCTTGGGGAATGTATAAGATTAAGAGTTTTCTTTACTTAAATTGCTTTAATAATTGTTATTGAAATTCGATAGTTGATAATTGACTTACCTAGCGGGTTGAGTTAGGTGCTATCACGATTAATTAGATTTTGGGTCGTGACAATATTGTTACACTAACATTAGTTAAAATAACACAAACCATTAATCTCTAAAGATATACAATTTAAACATAATATTATGTCAATGTAAAAGATTTTGATATCTAAAACTAAAAACTACACCCAAAAACAAAGAAGTATGACACAAAAAATAATTACAATAAAAGTTAAGATGTCATTGTTTTTCTCTCTAATTCATATACATGACCCTAAAACATTACTCAATTACGAAAAATGGGAACTTACTCAATTACGAAAAATGGGGACAATAGAGAGAACTAATAATACCTTTGGAGAAAATTGCTTCGTTCTACACCAAAACCTTTGGAGAACAATGAACAATGTGGAATAATGTCATCTTTTATAAGAATAACTGGCTTATTCTTTTCCTACATGGATTCATGCAATTAAGAAAAAAATATTGTTGTCAAAAAAGGAAAAGGCTACAAAAAAAAAAGTTGGCGGTGAGTAAGCTGAATTCTATGGGAGAAGATTAAATAAAGAAAAATATTGCTGTAAAAAAAGGAAAAGGCTACAAAAAATAAATTGAGCTATGTAGAAACCAAATCGGCCATATATCCAACAAAAAGTAGGCCATATATTGTCCAACAAAAAGTAGGATAGAAGAAGTCAGCCGCAAAGAAAAAAAATTTGACCCAAAGTCAGCTATGTAGCATTAATGTATGCGTAGTTTAAATGGAAAGAAAAACCAGCCTCAGGTAATTTACAATTATATCCTTAAATTATACAAATATTTAAGGTCATAAAAGTCTATCAATATTTCAAGGTTATTTTAGTCATTCAACATTTAACATAAATTATTCGTGCTTTTATAATAATATAGATATAGATAGATAACATTCCACCAACGTTTAAAATACCATGCTCTAAAAGAGCTAGCTAAAATTAGAAAGAACATATTGATGATTACCATAAAACTATGTCACTACCGATCGACAACTAGAATGTATCGAGAGAGAGAGAGAGAAAGCTAAAGTTAATCAAAACAAGTATATTGGTAATCACCACAAAACCAAGTAGGAGATATTATAGCCCCTCTTTAGTAGAGAAAATAACCAGTCCTGAAATTTTAAATATCATAAGTGAAACTCGAGAACATTGCCGGTAGACACTATTTCTACACGTAAAACATCCTCACTACTTTTGGACTTGCACACTTTTGGAGGGATTCATCGGCCTCATGCTTTGTGATGGATTTTTGCATGTTACGTTTCCAGTGTTGGTGCCTAATCATGAGAAGAAATATCAAAGTGAATTACAGTGCCAAATACAAACATTATTATTCAATATAAAGAACAACATGTGCTACTTATAATTAGTGCATAAAACCATATTAGATTTAGGTCTAGGCAAAATTAAAGAACTTATAAGAAATTTATGCAAAAAACAAAGGGGGAGCAAAAGTACAACTTCGATACTATGCATTTTCACGATATACCTGCCAAAATAAAATCAGACATAATTGTTCCGGTGCAAAATCAATTAGCCTTACAGGTGTCACACACAGCATTTTTCTTTATCATCATTTTTTCGATTTATGGAGTAACACTTCAAAATAAAGAGTTCCCCATAAAGTTTAATACCTTATTCCAATTTTCCCTAGTACACTTCCTCCAAAGTTAAGGTATCTCTCATCTTCATTATTTCTTTGGTACTCCAATAGAAAAATTGAAAGAAATTAATGTGAGGATCCTACCGCAACAACAATTTTAATTGAGCCTATTGTTATTTATAACATAACCAAGTGAAACTTGTGGCCAGCCATAAATATACCAAATGGCTACAACTGTATGGTTAAGCAAGTGGCATCGACCGCCACTACCTGTCAATTTTTTGTTCAATGATATTTTCCCGACATGCCCCCACTTTATGGTCATATGAAGTAGTAGAAAACTTATTACTTTAGTTTTTGTTTTCATACAAATTAGAAAATTTATTACTATAAAATAATAATTACTTTTGAAAGGCAAAATAAAGGAACAGAATTTGTACAACAACCTCGCAGTAACTACCGTTACCAATCACCCCCACCACTATCATAGCCATAGTCGCTACTGTAGGAGTGATTGTGGGGTAAATCCCCGTGTTAATATGATGAGACTGTTTCTCCTTAAATGGGATGAGATTATTGCTAGCGAGATGTGATGTGATGTGTTGTCGACCCACACGGCATTGTGGAGAGACGGCTTAGCCGATCAGGCTGAGATCGGACGCCATGCCGCGCACATGATGGTATTGTGAGTGCACGTCTCGGGGTGAGACGGCTTAGCCGGTCGGGCTGAGATCGGACTCCGTGCTAAAATACGGTGGCGTATCGATTCTAAAGATTTCCCGACTTATATTACCGAATCCTATTTGAAATTTACTTTTCCCTTGACTTGACACCTTGATACTGTTTGAGTCTCTTATTGATTTCAGGTTTTATTCTCGGTTTATTGTTGCTTGTTCTATTGAGAGGGTGTTTAGTTTTACATACTAATACTATTCCATATGTACTAACGTCCGCTTTTCCGGGGGCACTGCATCTTTAATGGGTACAGGTGGTTCCATAGCAGGTGGCATTGACCAGACTTAAGCGGGGGAGGATGTAAGGCCCCGTAAAATTTTGCCAAAAACTCCGGAGTTTCGTGGTGCCAAAGTAGGTTTATGTGTTGACGAATGCAGCCGCAGTACAGACTTTTTGGGTTGAACAGTGCGCTGGGGAGTAAAGAAATAATTTTGGCAGAAAAAGATATTTCTGCGGCCCACTATGCGGCCGCAGAATGGCCGCAGAGTGAAGCAGAAAACTGGGCAAGTTTGGATGTTATTGTGCGGTCAACTATGCGATCGCAAAACTGTTTCGCGGGTCGCACATCGACAGCGGAACCAGCATGGAATTTTCCGAAGGGAAGTTCTGCGGTGTATTATGCGACCGCAGAACAGGTCTGCGGGCCGCAGAACTGCCACAGACCCAACCCGAATGTCGTAGTTAAGGGGCACCAATTGTGCGGCCGATTTGCAAACCGCATATCCATTCTACGGTTACTCTACGACCACAGATTGTGTTTCAGAGCTTCATTTTTCTGGTTTTATAAACTCAACTCCATTCTTATAAAACAATGTTAAGGGTCATTTTAGAAGGTTCAAACTTACATTTTAGAGAGCGAGGAAGGTGGTCTAAAGTGAGAAGAGGAGTTCTAAGTCATTTGTTCATCAATCTTTGTTCAAACCTTGAAGATTTCTCTAGGGTAACTCACAAGGACTTCAACCAAAAGGTAAGATTCTACACTCCTAACCCTTAATTTTAGAATTTAACTAAAAATAGGTAATTAGTAAAGCAATTCTTGGGTGTGGGAGTTATTTATTTTACATGCATGTACTATCTAGGGTAATGGAGAGATTGTTGAGCTCTTTTGGGTGAACTTTGGGTAGTGGGGTAAAAGAATCCAGCATATGAGGACTTTGAAACCTTAATGCATGCCTAGTGTTTGGTAAAATACTCAAGTGAGCTGGAACTATGAACTCCATCCTAATTTGTGTTCAATTTTGCTATATCTCTAATATGATGACCCAAAAGGTCATCTAATATTTTAGAACTCGATTTTGTACTCTTAAGCCTTAAAAATCTCATCTTAGCCTTTCTCGATTTGTGTGTGCAGTTCGGGTATTGGCCCGGAGGCTTATATGTTAAAAACTAAAAATAATAAAATATTTTGCCTAAAACTTAAGTTGAGTTGACATCGGTCAACATTTTCTATAAAAGGGCCCTGATCCGTATTTTGACAGTTCTGGTAGGTCCGTATCGAAATATGAGACCTGAGCGTATGCCCAAAATCGAATTCGGAGGTCCCTAGCTCGAGTTATAAATTTTTTTTATGAGAATTAAAAGTCTAAAATTGAATTATTTTTAAGAATTGGTTGATGTTTGGCCTTGTTGATACCGGGTTCGTATTTTAGTTCCGGAGCCCGGTATAGGTCCAATATAATATTTATGACTTATATGTGAAATTTGGTGAGAAACGGAGTTGGTTTGACGTGATTCAGACGTCCGGTTGTAAAAATAGAAATTTTAAAACTTTCTTGAAAATTTCATTGGATTTGGTGCTAACTTCGTAGTTCTAGGTGTTATTTTGGCGATTTGATCACGCGAGCAAGTTCGTATGATATTTTTAGACTGTTGTGCATATTTGGTTTGTAGCCCCGAGGGTTCGGGTGAGTTTCGGATAGGCTACGAGTTGTTTTGGACTTAGATCTGGTATTTTGCTGCAGCAGGTGTTCTGGTATGTCCTACTTCGCGTTCGCGAAGGTACTCTCGCGAACGCGAAGAGTAAGCTGGTCAGGCTGGAATTTTCTTCTTCGCAAACGTGAAGGCTTGGTCGCGAACGCGAGCATGTTCTCGTGAACGCGAAGCCAGGGGGAGTAGCCTTCGCGAACGCGGAGGACAACTCGCGAACACGAAGGCTTGGCAATTTATCTCTTCGCGAACGCGAAAGTGTCCTCGCGAACGCGATGAACACAGTCGCCCAATGCATAAAACAGTCTCAAAATGGGTCTTAAGCCATTTCTTCAACTTCTCAAAAACCAAACGAGCTAGAGGCGATTTTCAAGAGATATTTTCTTCCCCAAAGTGTTTGTAAGTGATTCTAAACCATTTTCTTTTAATTACCCATTACATTTCATGAATTTTCAACCTAAAATCTAGAGTTCTCATGGTAGAATTGGGGGTTTGGGTAGAAACTAGGGATTTCGAAATTTGGGGATTTAGACCTCAATTTGAGGTCGGATTCCAAAATCAATTATATATCCGGGTTCGGGGGTAAATGGATAAATAGATTTTGGTCCGAATCTCGGGTTTTGACCAAGCGGGCCCGGGGTCGATTTTTGACTTTTTGGAGGAAGTTTGGGAAAATCTAAATTTATGCAATGTATTTGATTCCTTTAGCAATATTTGATATTATTGAGTCGTTTTTTAATAGATACGAGTGGTTTGGAGGTAGATTCTAGAGGAAAAGCTGTGATTGAGTATTAGTGGCCTTCGGAGCGAGGTAAGTATCGTGGTTAACTCTGACTTGAGAAAATTAGGAACCGTAAACTATTTGCTATGTGAAATTCATGTGAGCGGCGTATATGTGAGGTGACGGGTACTTATGCGCCGCCAATTTACCCGGTTTCCCTGTTTCTCTCATTTTTCTTATATTGTCTCTTCCCCATGCCTAATTGCTACGTGTTTAGACTAATGTTGTTAAATTAATCGTTCTTATCATGTTTACGGATCTTCTGGTGATAATTGAGTATTTATTTCGAAGTTGAGATTTATATTGTGGAACCAAATGTTGAAGTAAGGCTTGTACTTGTTATTCTATCTCCCTATTATTAATTGTTAATTGTATTATGGTAAGGGAGAGTGTTAATGCATGAAGGGTGATGCCGTACCATATTGAGAGTGTAAAAGCACGAAAGGTGATGTCGTGTCATATTGTGAGTGTTAATGCATAAAGAGTGATGTCGTGCCATATTGTGAATGTTAATGCACGAAGGGTGATGCCGTATCGTATTGTGAGTGTTAATGCACGAAGGGTGATGTCGTGCCATGATATGAGAGTTAATGCACGAAGGGTGATGCTGTGCTGTTTCTATTGATTTTATGGTGAGATTGAGAGTAAAAGCACGAAGTTGATGCCGTGCATTTTTCCTTTACTGTATTCGATGTTCCTGTTGATTCATAGTATATTGGTTGCTCCAGTTATGATTCTGCTGTAGTTCTTTATCTCATATTTTCCCCCAGCATGTTTCCCCCTCCCGATATTGCTTGTCTAACACTTCATTACCGTTATTTATATATACACTGTTAAATTTTAACGGTTGATTTGTAGGTGCCTTGCCTTAGCCTCGTCACTACTTCGTCGAGGTTAGGCTCAACACTTACCAGTACATGGGGTCGGTTGTACTGATACTGCACTCTGCACTTTCTGTGCAGATTTTGGTACCGACTCGGATTGACCGAGATTTTGCTGTTGTACCGCTATCCGGAGATTCAAGGTAGATCTGTCGGCGTTCACAAACCTTGAAGTCCCCGTCTATCTTTTCTGTTTTACTGTTTCTCTCATTCAAACAGTTATATTTCTCTCAGACTATTATTTGTAGTGAATTCTAGAATGCTCGTGAATTTATGACTCCAGATTCGTGTAGTAGTAATTAAATACAGTCTTTATATTATTCCGCACTCATTATATTTCATCTTAGCTAATTGTTTTTATTTACTGAATGGAATAAGGATTGGTTTAAATGATTCTCTAACGTTAGCTTGCCTAGCAAGTGAAATGTTAGGCGCCATCAAGGTCCCGACAGTGTGAATTCTGGGTTGTGACAAGTTGGTATCATAGCACTAGGTTGCCTAGGTCTCACAATTCACGAGCAAGCTTAGTAGAGTCTGGAGGATCGGTACGGAGACGTCTGTGCTTATGTTCCAGAGGCTATGAAGTTTAGAAACAAATTTCACTTCTATTCTTCTTTGTCGTGCGATTTTGTTCTCACAATGCTGATTAAACTCTTCCACTCTTATTCTATTGCATATGGCTAGAACACACAATGCTTCCTCAGTTGAGAAGCAACTAGAGCCTCCAGTGGCAGCTCCTACGCGGGGCAGAGGTCGAGGCCGAGGCTGTGTCAGAGGCCGAGGTAGGGACAGGGCTCAGCCAGAGCCCGAACAGCAGCCCCAGTAGTGGAGCCTCAGATTAAGCTTGACGAGGAGGTTCCAGCCCAGACTATTCCTGCCAGACCAGCTCAGGTTCCGGAGGGGTTCATTGCCACCCTAGTACTTCAGGATGCTTTGGTGTGTTTGATGGGCCTTATGGAGAGTGTGGCCCAGACTTGCGCATTTCCAATGGAACCAGCTATCTTTCAGGCTAGAGGAGGGGCCCAGACTCCCACTACTCCCGCTCCGGAGCAGATAGCTCCCCAGTATCAGGCTCCAGTAGCTCTTCCAGTCAGAGTAGTTCAGCCGGTTGTTGCGCCACAGACCGGTGATGGGTTAGCTATGTCTTCTATGGCTTTGTGGAGATTGGACAAGTTTACCAAGCTCTTACCGGTTCATTTCAGTTGTGCTACTTCAGAGGATCCCCAAGAATATCTTGACAGCTGTCACGAGGTTCTACGGAACATGGGTATAGTGAAGACTAATGAGGTCGATTTTGCTGCATTTCAGATGACTGGTTCCTCCAAGAAATGGTGGAGAGATTATTTGTTGACCAGACCAGCTAGGTCGCCTACTTTTACTTGGGACCAGTTCTCCCAGCTCTTCCTAGAGAAGTTTCTACCTAACACATTGAGAGAGGAGCATCGCCGTCAGTTTGAGCGTCTCCAGCAGGGCAGTATGACTGTTACTTAGTATGAGACTCATTTCGTGGATTTGGCCTGTCATGCTATTCTTCTGCTTCCCACCGAGAGAGAGAGAGAGGGTGGGGAGGTTTATTGATGGACTTGCTCAGCCTATCAGATTGCAGATGGCTAAGGAGACTGGGAGTGAGATTTCTTTTCAGGTGGCTGCCAATGTCACTAGATGAGTCGAGATGGTTCTTGCTTAGAGGAGTGGTCAGGGGTCTTACAAGAGGCCTCGTCACTCCGGTGGATTCAGTGGAGCCTCATCTGGAGGCTAGGGTACTTATGGTAGAGGCCATCCTCCCAGGCTGTTTTATTCAGCACTCCAGGCATCCCACGGTGCCTCAGGTGGTCGTGATTCTCATATGCCTTATTCCGACCAGCTAGCCTATAGTGCACCACCAGCTCCTATTAGTGCACCTCCACTCTAGAGTTATCAGGGTGGTTACTCAGGTCGACAGGGTCAGTTTCAAGGTCAGCAGTCACAGCAGCCGAGGTCATGTTATACTTGTGGTGATTCGATACACATTGCTAGATTTTGCCCTCGGGCAACGGGCAGCTCATAGTATCAGAGTTCTCGTGCCATGGTTCTGGTACCAGTTATTGCACCACCTGCTGAGGCAGCCAGAGGTAGAGGCCAGACTGTTAGAGGTGGAGGCCAGGTCGTTAGAGGTGGAGACCAGCCAGCTAGAGGCCGTCCCAGACACGTAGTTTAGAGTGGTGGGGACCAGCCTCGGTGTTATGCTTTCCCAGCCAGGCCTGAGGCTGAGTCATCTGACGCTTTTATCACAGGTACTGTTTCAGTTTGCAGTAGAGATGCTTCAGTTCTATTTGATCCGGGGTCTATTTACTCCTATGTGTCATACTATTTTGCTTCATATTTGGTTGGGCCCCGTGATTCTTTGAATGCTCATGTGTATGTGTCCACACCAGTGGGAGATGCTATTGTTGCAGATCGTGTTTATCGTTCGTGTGTGGTCACCATTGGGAGTCTTGAGACTCGTGTAGACCTTCCATTTCTTGATATGGTTGATTTTGATGTCATACTGGGTATGGATTGGCTATCACCTTATCATGCTATATTAGATTATCACGCCAAGACGGTGACCTTAGCCTTGCAGGGGTTGCCTCGATTAGAGTGGAGAGGGACTCTTGGCCATTCTACCAGCAGGGTTATCTCTTATGTGAAAGTTAGGCATATGGTCGGGAAGGGGTGTCTAGCTTATTTGGCTTATGTCTGAGATTCTAGTACGGAGGTTCGTTCCATGGATTCAGTGCCGATTTTTTGTGAGTTTCCAGAGGTGTTTCCTGCAGACCTTCCGGGGATGACACCTGACAGTGACATTAATTTCTGCATTGATTTGGCTCCGGGCACTCAGCCTATTTCCATTCTGCCATACCGCATAGACCTGCTAGAGTTGAAAGAATTGAAGGAACAATTGCAAGATCTGCTTGATAAGGGCTTCATTAGACCTAGTGTCTCACCCTGGGGTGCATATGTGTTGTTTGTGAAGAAGAAAGATGGATCGATTAGGATGTGTATAGATTATCGGCAGTTGAACAAAGTCACCATCAAGAACAAGTATCCATTGCCGAGGATTGATAATTTATTTGATCAGCTTCAGGGTGACAAGGTGTTTTCAAAGATTAATTTGAGATATGGCTACCATCAGTTAAGGATTAGGGCATCTGATGTCCCTAAGATAGCTTTTCAGACTCGGTATGGGCATTATGAGTTTAGTGATGTCATTTGGGCTGACAAATGCCCCAGCAACATTCATGGATTTGATGAACCGGGTGTTCAAGCCCTACTTGGATTCCTTTGTGATTGTGTTTATTGATGATATCTTGATCTACTCCCGCAGTCAGGAGGAGCATGAGCAGCACCTTCGGATCGTTCTTCAGACTCTGAGAGACATCCAGTTATATGCTAAGTTCTCAAAATGCGAGTTTTGGTTGAGTTCAGTTGCTTTCTTGGGTCACATTGTATCAGCAGAGGGTATTCAGGTGGATCATAAGAAGTTTGAGGTAGTCTAGAACTGGATTAGACCCACATCAGCTACAGAGATCCGTAGTTTCTTGGGTTTGGTGGGCTACTACCGTCGATTCGTGGAGGGGTTTTCATCCATAGCAGCGCCGTTGACTAGGTTGACCCAGAAGGGTGCCCCGTTCAGGTGGTCAGACGAGTGTGAGGCGAGCTTCCAGAAGCTCAAGACAACTTTGACTACGGCACCGGTATTGGTGTTACCCTCAGGTTCAGGATCTTATACAGTATATTGTGATGCATCTCGTATTGGTCTGGGTGCAGTATTGATGCAGGGTGGCAAGGTTATTGCATATGCTTCGTGGCAGCTGAGGGTTCACGAGAAGAATTATCCTGTTCATGATCTAGAGCTGGCAGCCATTGTTCAAGCGATGAAGATTTGGAGGCACTATCTTTACGGCATTCCATGTAAGGTATTCACGGATCATCGGAGCTTGCAGTATTTGTTCAAGCAGAAGGAGCTCAATTTGAGGCAGAGGAGGTGGTTAGAGCTATTGAAATATTATGATATCACCATCTCGTATCATCCCGGAAAGGCCAATGTGATGGCTGATGCGTTGAGTAAAAAGTCAGCTAGTATGGGTAGTCTTGCATATATTCCAATTGGTGAGAGACCGCTTGCATTGGATGTTCAGGCCTTGGCCAATCAGTTCGTGAGGTTGGATGTTTCTGAGCCTAGACATGTTCTAGCTTACACAGTTGCTCGATTTTCCTTGTTTGAGCGCATCAGAGATCGATAGTATGGCGATCCTCATTTGCTTGTCCTTAGAGACACAGTGCAGTACGTTGGTGCCAAGCAGGTTACTGTTGGAGATGATGGAGTTTTGAGGATGCAGGGTCGTATTTGTGTGCCTAATATGGATATACTTTGTGAGTTGATTCTTGAGGAGGCCGACAGTTCCCGATTTTTTGTTCATCAGGGCGCCACCAAGATGTATCAGGACTTGCGGCAGCATTATTAGTGGAGGCGAATGAAAAAAGACATAGTTGCATATGTAGCTCGGTGTCTAAATTTCCATAAGGTAAAGTGTGAGCATCAGAGACCTGGTGGTTTGCTTCAGAAGATAGAGATTCCTGAGTGGAAGTGGGAGCGTATCACTATGGATTTTGTTGTTGGACTCCCACAGACTCAGATGTAGTTCGATGCAGTTTTGGTCATTGTGGACAGGCTGACTAAGTCAACGCATTTCATTCCTGTGGCAGTTACCTATTCCTCGGAACAGTTGGCAGAGATTTAAATCCGCGAGATCGTCCGTCTTCACGGTGTGCCCGTGTCTATCATTTCTGATCGAGGTACGCAGCTTACCTCGCACTTCTGGAGGGCAGTATAGCGTGATATGGGCTCGCGGGTTGAGTTGAGCACAGTGTTTCATCCTCAGACGTACGGACAATCCGAGCGCACTATTCAGATCTTGGAGGATATGCTGCGTGCATGTGTTATAGACTTCGGAGGATCGTGGGATCAGTTCTTGCCCCTTGCAGAGTTCGCCTACAACAATAGCTAACAATCGAGCATTCATATGGCTCCCTATGAGGCATTATATGGTAGGCGGTGTCGGTCGTCAGTTGGGTGGTTCGAGCCGGGGGAGGCTCGGTTATTGGGCACATACTTAGTACAGGATGCCTTGGATAAGGTCAAGATTATTTAGGATCGACTTCGCACAGCTCAGTCCAGGCAGAAGAGTTATGCCGACCGCAGAGTTCGTGATGTTGCATTCATGTCAGGGAGAGAGTGTTGCTTCGGGTATCACCCATGAAGGGTATAATGAGGTTCAGGAAGAAGGGTAAGTTGAGCCCTAGGTATATCGGACCTTTTGAGATTCTGGAGAGAGTAGGAGACATGGCTTACAGGCTTGCGTTGCCACCGGAGTTATCAACAGTTCCCCCGGTGTTCCATGTGTCCATGCTTCGAAAGTATCACTGCGATCTGTCCCATGTGTTAGATCAAATACGAGGAGGAGCCGGTGGCTATTCTATCCCGGCAGGTTTGCCAGTTGAGATCAAAGAGTTACCCTTCAGTTCGAGTGTAGTGGAGAGGTCAGCCCGTCGAGGCAGCTAATTGGGAGTTCGAGTAGGACATGCGAAGTAGATATCCACATCTTTTCACTAGCCCAGGTACTTTTCTATGTCCGTTCGAGGACGGACGGTTATTTTAAAGGTAGACAATGTGATAACCCAAAAGGCCATCTTATGTTTTAAAACTTGATTCTGCGCTCTTAAGCCTTAAAAACCTCATCTTCGCCTTCCTCGATTTGGGTGCGCAGTCCGGGTATTGGCCCGGAAGGCTTATATGTTAAAAACTGAAAAATAAGAATTTTTGCCTAAAAACTTAAGTTGAATTGATGTCGGTCAACATTTTTGGTAAACGGGTCTAGATCTATATTTTGACAGTCCCGGTGAGTCCGTATCAAAATATAGGAACTGGGCGTATGCCCGGAATCGAATTCGGAGATCCGTAGCTCGAGTTATGAATTTTTTTGATGAAAATTAAAAGCCTGGAATTTAATTATTTTTAAGAATTGGTTGATGTTTGGCCTTATTGATACCGGGTCCGTATTTTGGTTCCGGAGCCTGGTGTAGGTCCAATATAATATTTATGACTTATCTGTGAAATTTGGTGAGAAACAGAGTTGGTTTGACTTGATTCCGCCATCCGGTTGTAAAAATAGGAATTTTAAAGCTTTCTTGAAAATTTTATTGGATTTGGTGCTAATTCGTAGTTCTAGGTGTTAGTTTGGCGATTTGATCACGCGAGCAAGTTCGTATGATGTTTTTAGACTTGTGTGCATGTTTAGTTTGGAGCCCCGAGGGCTTGGGTGCGTTTCGGATAGGCTACGGGATGTTTGGACTTAGAAAATCTAGTATTTTGCTATAGCAGGTGTTCTGGTATGTCCTTCTTCGCGTTCGCGAAGGTACTCTCACGAACGCGAAGAGTAAGCTGGTCAGGCTGGAATTTTCTTCTTCGTGAACGCGAAGGCTTCGTCGCGAACGCGAAGCGATGGGGGGCGTTACCCTTTCGCGAATGTGACCAGCTCATCGCGAACCCGTAGTGTTAGGGACCTGGGGGAGGGAGTCAGTAATCCTTCATCGCGAACGCGAGCATGGTCTCGCGAACGTGAAGGCTAGGGGGAGTAGCCTTCGCGAATTCAAAGGAGGACTCGCGAACACGAAGGCTTGGCAATTCTGCTCTTTGTGAACGCGACATTGTCCTCGCGAACGCGATGAACACTGTCGCCCAGTGCATAAAACAGTCTCAAAACGGGGCTTAAGCCATTTCTTCAACTTCTCAAAAACCAAACGGGCTAGAGGCGATTTTCAAGAGATATTTTCTTTCCCAAAGTGTTGGTAAGTGATTCTAAACCATTTTCTTTCAATTACCCATTACATTTCATGAATTTTCAACCTAAAATCTAGAGTTCTCATGGTAGAATTGGGGGTTTTGGGGTAGAAACTAGGGATTTCGAAATTTGGGAATTTAGACCTCAATTTGAGGTCGGATTCCAAAACCAATTATATATCCGGGCTCGGGGGTGAATGGGTAAATGGATTTTGGTCCGAACCTTGGGTTTTGATCAAGCACGGGGTTGATTTGACTTTTTGGAGGAAGTTTGGGAAAATCTAAATGTATGCAATGTAATTGATTCCTTTAGCAATATTTGATATTATTTAGTCGTTTTTTAATTGATACGAGTGGTTTGGAGGTGGATTCTAGAGGAAAAGATGTGATTGAGTATTAGTGGCCTTCGGAGCGAGGTAAGTATCGTGGTTAACCCTAACTTGAGAAAATTAGGAACCGCAAACTATTTGCTATGTGAAATTCATGTGAGCGGCGTATATGTGAGGTGACGAGTACTTATGCGCCGCCAATTTACCCGTTTTCCCTGTTTCTCCCATTTTTCTTATATTGTCTCTTCCCCATGCCTAATTGATACGTGTTTAGACTAATGTTGTTAAATTAATCATTCTTGTCATGTTTACGGATCTTCTGGTGATAATTGAGTATTTACTTCAAAGTTGAGATTTGTATTGTGGAACCAGATGTTGAAGTAAGGCTTGTACTTGTTATTCTATCTCCCTATTATTAATTGTTAATTGTATTATAGTAAGGTAGAGTGTTAATGCACGAAGGGTGATGCCGTACCATATTGTGAGTGTAAAAGCACGAAAGGTGATGTCATGTCATATTGTGAGTGTTAATGCATGAAGGGTGATGTCGTGCCATATTGTGAATGTTAATGCACGAAGGGTGATGCTGTATCGTATTATGAGTGTTAATGAACGAAGGGTGATGTCGTGCCATGATATGAGAGTTAATGCACGAAGGGTGATACTGTGCTGCTTCTATTGATTTTATGGTGAGATTGAGAGTACAAGTACGAAGGGTGATGCCGTACATTTTTCCTTTACTTTCTGCAGTAGTTCTTTATCTCGTATTTTTCCCCAGCATGTTTCCCCCTCACGATATTGCCTGTTTAGCTCTTCATTACTGTTATTTGTAGATACACTGTTAAATTTTACAAGTTGATTTGTAGGTGTCTTGCCATAGCCTAGTCACTACTTCGTCAAGGTTAGGCTCGACACTTACCAGTACATGGGGTCGATTGTACTGATATTGCACTCTGCACTTTCTGTGCAGATTTTGGTACCGGCTCGGGTTGATCGAAATTTTGATGTTGGACCGCTATGCGGAGATTCAAGGTAGATCTTTCGGCGTTCACATACCTTGAAGTCCCCGTCTATCTTTTCTATTTTACTGCTCTCTCATTCAAACAGTTATATTTCTCTCATACTATTATTTGTAGTGAATTCTAGAATGCTCGTGAATTTGTGACTCCAGATCCGGGTAGTAGTAATAAAATATAGTCTTTATATTATTCTGCACTCACTATATTTCATCTTAGCTAATTGTTGTTATTTACTGAATGGAATAAGGATTGGTTTAAATGGTTCTCTAACATTGGCTTGCCTAGCAAGTGAAATGTTAGGCACCATCACGGTCCCGACGGTAAAAATTTCGGGTCGTGACATCTAAATAGATCGAAGTGGCTAGGATCTCCGGAATATTTTAGTAAATGAAAAAGCTCGAAGCAAAGTATGTTGGCTAAAATCCTCTCTTAGAATTGAATTCCCGTGATGATCTTGTAAGTCCCAAGTTGTCCATTATGAATTGGCTTTTTTGAATACGTTTGGCGTCGGATGATGTGTGTGTGTGTGTGTGTGTATATATATATATGTATACATACGAATATGTTCAAAATGTATTCCAGAATGTTCTTATCATATTGTGTTATTCTTCGGGAGAGTATTTGAAGTATGAGTATGTATTAAAATGTTGTGGCTTCAAGTCAAATCCAAATGAAAGTGATCAACACAAATTGTATAAGAGATCACATGTGCTTAAGATCCTAAGTTGCTCAAGTATGTGTTTAAAGTCTTAATTTGAAAGGCCTTGCTATTGATTATCCATGATAATGATTGAAAGTGAAATAGCGAGCATGAATCAAGAGATACGGACAACGTGCCAAGAATGATATTGCGTTATGGCCAATGATGCCAATAAAATGAATAACATGTAAAATAATACGAATTGAGTGGTAAGTACTGTTAATAATAAATGCCTTGGGAGTATCGTTTAGCCACCGAATAAGAGTAGGTCGGAACAACCTAACCCCGAAACTACATGTGCCGGTGTAGGAGTGATTGTGGGGCGAATCCTCGTGTTAATATGATGAGACTGTTTCACCTTTAATGGGATGAGATTATTGCTAGCGAGATGTGATGTGATGTCGCCCCACACGGCATTATAGTGAGACGGCTTAGCTGATCGGACTGAGATCGGACGCCATGCCGCGCACATAGTGGTATTATGAGTGTATGTCTCGGGGTGAGACGACTTAGCCGGTCGGGCTGAGATCGGACTCCGTGCTAAAACACAGTGGTGTATCGGTGCTAAAGATCTCTCAACTTATATTACCGAATCCTATTTGAAATTTACCTTTTTCTTGACTTGACACCTTGATATTGTTTGAGTCTCTTATTGATTTCAGGTTTTACTCCCGGTTTACTGTTGCTCGTTCTATTGAGAGGGTGTTTAGTTTTACATACTAGTACTATTCCATATATACTAACGTCCCTTTTGGCGGGGGCTGCATCTTTAATGGATGCAGGTGATTCCATAGCATGTGACATTGACCAGTGATAGCAGCATACCCTATCCTCTGCTGATTTGGTGAGCCCCACTTCATCTCGGGGTCCTAGGTCTTTTTATCCCTTGTAAATAGCGTTTTGAGGTATAGCCGGGGCCTTGTTGTCGGCACTGTCATAGCACTCTTTTGTTCATGTTAGAGGCTCCATAGACATAGTGTGGGTTGTGTTTGTTTTTGGGAAGGTTAAACTAAAAATGTTGTAATCATATCATTTATTTCACTTTAACTATGATTGTAATATGTTCTGTATCAAAGACTTTTTAATGACGTGAATAATGAAAAAAGGACTAGTGTTGTTCACATGACTTCTTACTGACTTATTAATGAAATCAATTACTATTAGCTACTACCCAAAGCCATCAATATCATCCAAAACCACCACCAATCACCAGCTCCAATCGGCATCCACAAGCACCATCGTTAGCTATCAACACCACTATCATATTATTTTAAAAATTTATTTTGCTAATTAAAATTTATTTAGTAAATTTTAAATATAAATAAATTTTAATACATTCAAATATTAAAAAAATAAACAGTCTTAATCATTTAGTATTCAGATATTAATACACATCTTAATATTCAGATGTATATTCAGATTTAAACGTTTTAATCTTAATACATACCTTAATATTCATACGTACATTCAGATTCAGATTTAAAAAAACAAATGTGACCTAAGAAACCAATAACAAGGAGTTAGAAAACACAGAAAAATAATAGTATAATAAATAAATAATCAGTAGCCTTCAGTTTTTTCGGTATCGAAAATACGTAAAATACAGTTTGACAGAGTTAACAAGTTCAATTTTGACTCAGATTCAATGATTGTGTTCTCCCGTCAGTCAAGGGGGAATAGGTTTGCGTGGACTTTGACCTAATGCACTTTATTTCTAAAGAAAATGAACTGAAATTCAACCACTGGGCCGGCATGTCAAATTGCCAATTGAATACGCTAGTTAGAATTAGTCAAAAAGCCAATTGGATAAGATTATTCAATTTTTATTTAAAACTATTTCTTTGTTATTTTGTGGTAAAAAAGAGGAAGAAAGATTCCACAACATGCCAATTTTGACTTAAGCAGCTAAGTTATACAAATGAGTGTCACCAAAACCATAAGGTCCATAACATTATAAGAGGGAGATTGACCCCTTTCAAATATTATGGGAACCACAAAATAATAGTCTCAACGAGAAATTAAATCTATTTATTTCATCGTTTGCCTTTTCCTTTTTTATGGAAGGTTGAGAAGTAAGCATTTGCTCTTTATTTTACTACTTTTCATTCATATATTTTGCTTAAGGAAGATATTTAATAATTTAACTGTTAAAGTATTTATGTCAACTACACTTTATCTCTCATAAATACTACATATACACAATTGATTAACACTCCACTAATTAAAATTCTAATGATAGATTTGGAAAGAAAAAATAAGTGATATTTTGTTATTAAAAATATCAAATAGTTTGAAATGAATTCAATTTGCTGAAACAGCTAATATTGAGGATGAGAGAGAGTAAGTTTTCTTTTTTCCTTAAAGAAAAAATTTTGAACTTTTTATGGGTGGAACAAACTTTGGTCTATTGACCTTTCCAAAAAGAAAAAAGAGATTCCTATACTGATGATAATACATTTCAATTAGCGCAATAATACTTAGTTGGGCTGCTATTTACTAAGAACATCAACTATTAGTTTAGAGCTATCTTCTTCTTCTTTCTCTTAATAAATAAAAAGGAAAAGACAAAAGAGAAATATCATAGTATATGAATATGCTATAGCTTATAAGCCTGCTGCCTAAGATCAAGAAATAAAAATTAACAAAAGGATTCAGAGTCCAATTCATTTCGACCAGAGTCAGCAAAATATCATCATTATTATTATTATTATTATTATTATTATTATTATTATTATTATTATTATTATTATTATCCCTCCATCTCAATTTATGTGATATTTTTTTATTTTTAGTCCGTCTAAAAAATAATAACATATTTTTATATTTAATAACAGTTCAACTTTAAAATGTTTATTTTACCCTTAATGAGATAATTTATAACCAAATAAATATCCATGGCTCATTTTAGACTACAAGTTTCAAAAGTATTTTTTCTTTCTTAATCTCCATGTTCAATCAAATACTATCACATAAATTGGGACACAAACAGTATTAGTATTTGTGATGACCCAAAAGGTCATCTTATGTTTTAGAACTTGAATTTACGTTTTTAAGCCTTAAAAATCTCACTTTTACCTTCCTCGATTTGCGTACACAGTTCGGGCAGATTTCCGAAAAGCTTTTACGTTGAAAACTAATGAAAGTAAGATTTTTTGCTTTAAAATTTGATTTTAGTTGACTTCGGTCAAGATTTTTGGTAAATAGGCCCGGATCCGTATTTTGACAATCCCGGTGGGTCCGTATCGAATTATGGGACCTGGGCGTATGCCCGGAATCGAATTCGGAGGTCCCTAGCTCAAGTTATGAATTTTTGATGAAAATTAAAAGTTTGAAAATTAATTATTTTTAAGAATTGATCGATGCTTGGCATTGTTAGTACCGGGTCCGTATTTTGGTTTCGGAGCCTGGTACAGGTTCATTATGATATTTAAGACCTGTATGAGAAATTTGGTGAGAAACAGAGTTAATTTGACGTGATTCGGACCTTCGGTTGAGAAAATAGTAATTTTAAAGTGTTCTTGAGAACTTCATTCGATTTGGTGCTAATTTCGGAGTTTTAGATGTTATTTTGGCGCTTTGATCGCGCGAGAAGGTCCGTATGATGTTTTTAGACTTGTGTGCATGTTTGGTTTGGAGTCCCGAGGGCTCGGGTGAGTTTCGGATAGGCCACGGGATATTTTGGACTTTAGAAATCTAGTATTTTGCTGCAGCAGGTGTTCTAGCATGTCCTTCTTCGCGTTCGCGAAGGTACCCTCGCGAACACGAAGAGAAAACTCGGCAACTGAGGATTTCTTCTTCGCGAATGCGAAGGCTTGGTTGCGAACGCGAACCGATGGGGGCGTTAACCTTCGTGAACGCGACAAGCCCATCGCGAATGCGTAGTGTTAGACACTCGGGAGGGGCAGACAACTTTTTCTTCATCGCGAACGCGAACGATGACTCGCGAACGCGAAGACCGGGGAAGGGTAGCCTATGCGAACGCGAGCACTGTCTCGCGAACGCAAAGACTTGGCAGCCCATACACTTCGCGAACGCGACAGCGCTCTCGCGAACGCGATAAACACTGTCGCCCAGTACTTAACAGAACCCAAAAACGGAATTTTAGCCAAAAACTCATTTTTCTCAAAAACCAAATGGTGAAAGGCGATTTTTCAAGAGTCATTTCTGCCCCAAATTGTTGGTAATTGATTCTAAACCATTTTCTTTCAATTACCCATTACATTTCTTGAATTTTCAACGTAAAATCTAGAGTTTTCATTGTAGAATTAGGGGTTAGGTTAGAAACTAGAGATTTCGGGAATTTGGGGATTTAGACCTCAATTTGAGGTCGGATTCCAAACCTAATTATATATTTGGGCTCGGGGGTGAATGGGTAAAAGAAATTTGGTCCGAACCTCAGGTTTTGACCAAGCGGGTCCGGGGTCGATTTTTCGACTTTTTGGAGGAAAATTTGGGAAATTTAATTTATGAAAAATAATTGTTCCTTTAGAAATATTTGATATTATTGAGTCATTTTTGAATAGATACGAGTGGTTTGGAGGTGAATTCCAAAGAAAAAGCGGTGATTGAGAATTAAGTGGCTTTCGAAGCGAGGTAAGTGTCGTGTCTAACTTTGGCTTGAGAGAATATGTATTATATGTTCATTTGCTATGTGTTTGATTGTTAAATAGGATGTGTAGGTGAGGTGACGAGCATCTATGCGTCGTTGTCGAGTCATAGCATGCGAGTGAAATTCTATTCTTATATATTTTGTAGCCTTAAATTCTACTATCCATGCTTATCGGGTTATTTGAAATGATGGGTGACTCATATCTGGTTTCACTGAGATTTGGTAACTTTCGAATATTAATTCAAGGTTGAGATTACATTGTGCTATGGATTATGGGTAAAATACTGGTTTCCTTGTGATACTCTTATCTATCCATTGTTATTGATTTTGTGATTGGTGAGGAGGAGTGTAAAGCACGAAGAGTGATGTCGTGCATGCATTATTTATATTGTGAGGAGGAGTGTAAAGCACGTGATGCCGTGCATGCATTATTTATATTGTGAGGAAGAGTGTAAAGCACGAAGGATGATGCCGTGCATGCATTATTTATATTGTGAGGAAGAGTGAAAAGCACGAAGGGTGATGTCGTGCCGTTCTATTTATTTATTTGGTAAGGTTGAGAGTAAAAGCACGAGGGGTGATGCCGTGCAGTTTTCCTTTGTTGTTTTAATTGCTCAATTTGTTTAAGATTTTCTGTTTAATTCTGTCTTTTCATTATTCTCACTCTTTATGTTGTATTCCCCAATGTATGTCCCCTTCCCATTATTTCTGCGTTATTTCTTTATTTACTGTTGTTGCCACTAGCATGATTATACAGTTCAGGTTATATGTGGGTGTCTTGTCCTAGAATCGTCACTATTTCACCGAGGTTAGGCTCGACACTTACCAGTATATGGGTCGGTTGTACTGATGCTGCACTCTGCACTTTCTGTGCAGATTTTGATACCGGCTCAAGTTGATCGAGATTTGCTACTGGTCCGCTGTCCGGAGTCTCAAGGTAGATCTGTCAGCGTTCACAAACCTTGAAGTCCTCGTCTATCTTTTATGTCCTACTGTTTTCTTTCATTCAGACAGTTGTATTTCTTTCAGACTAATACTTGTAGTAAATTCTAGAATGCTCGTGAATTGTGACTCCAAATCCGGGTGGTAGTAATTAATAAAGTTTTATGATATTCTGCACTTATTATATTTTATCTTAGTTAATTATTGTTATTTACTGAATGGAAATGAGGAATTGGTTTAACGATTTTTCTAACGTTGGCTTGCCTAGCAAGTGAAATGTTAGGTGCCATCACGGTCCCGTCGGTGGAAAATTTCAGGTTGTGACAGTTGGCATCAGAGCACTAGATTGCCTAGGTCTCACGATTCATGAGCAAGCTTAGTAGAGTTTGGAGGATCGATACGGGGATGTCTGTGCTTATGTTTCAGAGGCTATGAAGTTTAGGAACAAGTTTCACTTCTTTTCTTCTATGTCGTGCGATTTCGCTTTCTCAATACTGATTGAACTCTTCTACTCTTATTCTCTCGCAGATGGCGAGAACACATACCGCTTCCTCAGCTGAGCAGCAGTCAGAGCTTCCAGTGGCAGCTCCTTCGCATGGCAGAGGTCGAGGCCGAGGCCGTGCCAGAGGCCGAGGCAGGGGCAAGGCTCAGCCTAGAGCCCGAGCAGCAGCCCCAGCAGTGGAGCCTCAAATAGAGCTTGAGGAGGAGGTTCCAGTCCAGACTGTTCCTGCCGGACCAGCTCAGGTTCCAGAGGGGTTCATTGCCACCCTAGTACTTCAGGACGCTTTGGTCCGTTTGGTGGTCCTTATGGAGAGTGTGGCCCAGACTGGCGCATTTCCCATGGCATCAGCAGTCTCTCAGGCTGGAGGAGGAGCCCAGACTCCTACCACTCCCACTCCAGAGCAGATAGCTCTCCAGTATCAGGCTCCAGCAGCTCATCCAGTCGGATTAGTTCAGCCAGTTATTGCGGCACAGGTCGGAGATGGGCCAGCTATGTCTTCTGAGGCCTTATAGAGATTAGACAGGTTTATCAAGCTCTTTCCTATTCATTTCAGTGGTGCTCCTTCAGAGGATCCCGAGGAGTATCTTGACAGTTGTCACGAGGTTTTACGAAACATGGGTATAGTGGAGACTAATGGGGTCGATTTTGCTGCATTTCAAATGACTGTTTCCGCCAAGAAATGGTGGAGAGATTACTTGTTGACTAGACCAGCTGGGTCGCCTGCTCTTAC
>AWOL01S0008071.1:0-21316 GCA_000715115.1 Nicotiana otophora | reverse complement strand
ATTCGGGATTCGGATATTTTAAAGATGGCATTCAGGAGCCGCTATGGTCATTATGAATTTCTCATGATATCTTTTAGGCTAACCAATGCCCCAGCAACATTCATGCACTTGATGAACAGTGTATTCCAGTCATATCTTGATTCGTTTGTCGTAGTATTTATTGATGACATCCTGGTGTAATCACGTATCTAGGAGGAGAATGCACAACACTTGAGTATTGTATTACAGAGGTTGAGGGAGGAGAAACTTTATGCCAAATTCTCCAAGTGTGAGTTCTGGCTTAGTTCAGTGGCGTTCTTGGGGCATGTGGTATCTAGCGAGGGTATTTGTGTGGATTTGAGGAAGATAGAGGCAGTTCAGAGTTGGCCCAAGTCATCTTCAGCTACTGAGATTCGGAGTTTTCTCGATTTGGCCGGTTATTATCGTCTCTTCATGGAGGGTTGCTCGTCTATTGCATCGCCCTTGACCAAATTGACCCAGAAGGGTGCTCCTTTCAGGTGGTCGGATGAGTATGAGGAGAGCTTTCAGAAGCTCAAGACTGCCTTGACCACAGCTCCAGTTCTAGTTTTGACTTTAGCTTCAGGCTCTTATACACTGTATTGTGATGCTTCTCGTATCAGTATTGGGTGTGTCTTAATGTCGGAGGGTAGAGTGATTGCTTATGCTTCGCTCCAGTTGAAGCCACATGAAAAGAACTACCATGTTCATGATTTAGAGTTGGCAGCCATTGTTCATGCATTAAAAATTTGGAGGCACTATCTCTATGGTATGTATTGTGAGGTATTTACAGATTATCAGAGTCTCCAGCACTTGTTCAAACAAAAGGATCTAAATTTAAGGCAGCGAGATGGTTGGAGCTGCTAAAGGACTATGATATTACCATTTTGTATCATCCCTGGAAGACCAATGTGTTGGCCAATGCCATGAGTAGAAAGGCGGTGAGTATGGGAAGCCTTGCATTCATTCCTGTTGGTGAGAGATGATGTTAGGCTATAATCTCATATTTTAGTCTCTTACTGCACTCCAATTTACTGCACTTTAATTGAGTTTGAGCTTTAATTGCTAGTGTTTTATACTAATTGTATGTTTTATGCTTTGTAGGAGTGTTTACAAGTTATGAAGATGTTACGAAATGACTTCAAGTGATTTGGAGCTTTTAAGTCTGAGTAAAAGCCCAAGGGAATAAGTCAGGATCGTGTTTGGGGGTCGAGAACCACATTGGGGTAGCTAAAAAGCAAGACAAAGGCAGACTCTAAGAAAAGTCCACAGCCGCGGCGCATGGGGCAGCACGTGGCATGTTGCGGCTGCCCAAATTCCTACTCCTATCAAATTGCAAACTCTTTGGAAATCCCCAATAGCGCCTCGCCTGGCGCGTTGCCCTATGCAGCACGCATGTGCAATATTTAGAGAGTATTTTCCTATTTCGCACAGGAGAAGGTGTTTTTATCTGGGCCCGGCCCTACTTAGTATAAATACATGTAAAAATGTTATTTTATGGACTTTTGACATATCTTAGACCTAAGTAAGCCAAGGAGGAGGTGGAGAAGAAAAAGCTGAAGGATTTCATCANATCCAGCACGCATGTGCAATATTTACAGAGTATTTTCCTATTTCGCACAGGAGAAGGTGTTTTTATCTGGGCCCGGCCCTACTTAGTATAAATACATGTAAAAATGTTATTTTATGGACTTTTGACATATCTTAGACCTAAGTAAGCCAAGGAGGAGGTGGAGAAGAAAAAGCTGAAGGATTTCATCATTCAATCCTCACTCAAGACAAGGGTTTGGATTGTTTTATGTTTTTCTTTAACTTAAACATTGTTATGATGAATTACTCCATATCCATGGAGTAGTTCTCTTTAAGATTTGANCCAAATTCCTACTCCTATCAAATTGCAAACTCTTTGGAAATCCCCAATAGCGCCTCGCCTGGCGTGTTGCCCTATCCAGCACGCATGTGCAATATTTACAGAGTATTTTCCTATTTCGCACAGGAGAAGGTGTTTTTATCTGGGCCCGGCCCTACTTAGTATAAATACATGTAAAAATGTTATTTTATGGACTTTTGACATATCTTAGACCTAAGTAAGCCAAGGAGGAGGTGGAGAAGAAAAGTCTGAAGGATTTCATCATTCAATCCTCACTCAAGACAAGGGTTTGGATTGTTTTATGTTTTTCTTTAACTTAAACATTGTTATGATGAATTACTCCATATCCATGGAGTAGTTCTCTTTAAGATTTGATGTATTGATACTTGTTTGTGGATAATTAACTCTAGTTTTATGTATTGAATCGTTTTGGATGTTTTAACTGTTGCATCTATATTCACTTGTTCATGTAATCGAAAGAGGCATAACTTGTGCTATTGTTGCATTATATTTTGTTGGTTGAAGTCTTTAATTCTTTTTAGTAATCGGAATAGGCTAGTTGAATTGTTAATTAAAATTAGTTAGGAAGATAATCAAGAGAGATTCTCCTAAAGACCAATCCACTACGAATTATTGCATATCTTCACGTGCTTAAAATTGGTTCATCTTGTGAGGTTGAGACTTAATCGAGAGAGGACTTTCTACTAATAAATTGAAATAATAACCAAGTGAATTCGAGAGACTCACTTGAATATTAGAAGTGAATTATCTATAGTTAATTCCAAACATTTATCTTGCACCTATTCTACCAACCCTATCTTCTCCCAATTGATAACTTCCTTTGCTTAATACTTGCGTTGATTGTCATTAGTCAATAGTTTAGACTCTTAGTTAATTTTAGTTTTAATCACATAAACCTCAATTATTGATCATCTTGGATAGCAGTCTAGCTACAAACTACAATAATAATGTTTAACTCCAATCCATGTTGATACGATAGTTTAATTTACTATATTTGATTAGCGAGCATATTTTAGTGTGTGTTTCAAGCTCGTCAAATTTTGGTACCGTTGTCGAGGATTGGCAATAAATAGTGTTGGAAATAGTTGGTAGTGCTAATTCAGGAATTTTTATTTTTATTTTTATTATATTTGTTCCCTTCTAAGCTTGGTGTTCTTTAACTGTGCGCAGGCTACAGGTTAGATTGGTGCATGACTCGATCTTCTGGTAAGGAATTGCAACCATACGAACCAGAAATCGAGAAACATCTGTGCTAGTTGAGTAAAGAAAGAAATCTCCTCGAGAATACAGAGATGGTTGGGCAATACTCAATCAAAGAAAAGATGGCGGGAGAGTATGATAAAGTTAATTTGGTTGCGAGAGAGGCAGCCCAACTTAGAGAGAAATCTGTAAGAGATGCTGAAGAAGCAGCACTTAGAGATGCACAAATTGCTTATGAGGAGGAGAGAGCTCGAAGAATAGCTCAGAATCAGCCCGTGGGTGCAGACAAGTTCGGAAATATAGCTCCGGTCCAAGGGAGACCACTTGGTGATTACGCTAGACCGGTTTATAACCAAGGCTTATCCAGTGTGAGACCACCTCCAGTTGCAGCCAACAATTTTGGGGTAAATCAACGGTTGCTCAAACCCTCCAAAACAGTTGTATCTTCAGAGGAAAGATGAACGAATATCCAAAAAATCATCGGATAGACTTCGAGGAAATCATGAACACCTTTCAATATAGTGGAGTGTCACAAGATGTAGTTTATCTAAGGGCATTCCCCTTCACTCTCAAAGATGATGCAAAACACTGGATTCGAAGCTTGCCCCAGGGATCGATTAGAACATGGGAGGAGATGACTAGAAAATTTCTTGCTAAATATTTCTCCTCAACTAAAATGGGCAAGTTTATAAGAGAGATCCATAACTTTTGCCAGAATGAGACTGAAACGGTGTTTGAAGCCTGGGAGAGATTTAAGGAGATAGTCAATAAGTGTCAACATAGCGGAATTGAACTCTGGATGCAACTTCAGGACTTTAGGGATAGATTGACACCGAACTCATGAAGAACATTAAGTAATGCATCTGGAGGTCCGTTGATGAAGAAGACTCCAGAGGAGATAGTCACTATTCTTGATGAATTTTCTGAAGATGCAAATCCGTGCCCCTCGGAGATTGCTGAAAGAAGAAGATGAAGTGGTGTTCACTGGGATGATGCTAACACATATGTGCAGGTACAGCTTGATGCCATGGAAAAGGAAATAAGGAAGCTAACCTTAGTTGCAATACATAATGAGCCTCGTGCAGCATGTGACATATATGGAAAAGGACACCCTACTCATGAATGTCAAGCTTTAATGGAGGAAGTTAATGATGTAGGTAATTACAACTTCAATGCAATGGGTCAGGAGCACCCCGGGTTTTCATGGAGTTCACATGGGGGGTACAGCGAATGCATGGCAATAAAATAACTCGAGATTTCAAGGAGCTCCTGGTTTTGGGAATCAGCCGAGGTCACAATTTCAGCTTCAACAACCAATTCAGCATGGGTTAGAAGATCTTATGAAGTCATTTATTGTCAAGACTGATGAAAGATTAGATGCCCATGGGTCAGCTATCAAAGAACATGGGACAGGTTTGCGTAACGTGGAGAGACAAGTGGGACAAATTGCAACTATAATATCTGAGAGAATCCCAGGTACTCTGCCAACTGATACTGAAAAGAATCCCAAAGAAACGGTAAATGTTGTGACCTTGAGAAGTGGACAAGTGTTGAAAGATCCCACTCCAATTCTCAAAGAAGATGCACCTGAAAAAGAAAGCGGGAAGGAGCTGAAAATTGAAGATGATAAAAAAACTGAAAAGAAGAAAGGTAAGAAGTGAGTAGAGAAAAACAAGGAGGAAACTTCAAGAAGGGAGGAATCTGATGATGTGAGCTAGCACATTCCTGCTTTACCTTTTCCCCAAAAGCTCTATAGATAAAAGTTGGACAAGCAGTTTGAGAAATTTTTAGATATGCCGAGACAGGTTAATGTAAACCTGGCATTCACTGAAGTTCTCTCACAAATGCCAGCTTATGAAAAGTTCTTGAAAGAGATCCTTACGAAGAAGAGAAAGATAGAAGAGACCAAGGTGGTTAAGCTCACAAAGCATTGCAGTGTAATCTTGCAAAATAAACTCCCACAAAAGTGTGGAGATCCAGGGAGTTTTACAATACCTTGCTCTTTAGGAACTCTTAACTTTGATAAATCTTTATGTAATTCTGGTGCCTCAATTAATCTAATGCCTTTGTCTATTTACAGGAAGCTGGAGAATGAAATTGGAGAGATAAGGTCAGCACCAATATCCTTGCAGTTGGCCGACCAAACGATTATAACACCCGAGGGGATAGTAGAAGATGTTTTGGTACGGGTGGATAAGTTCGTATTTCCTGTAGATTTCACAGTAGTAAAGATGGAGGAGAATAAGGAGATACCCTTAATCTTAGAAAGATCATTCTTAGAAACAGGTAGAGCAATATTAGATATACACTATAGAAAACTCATGATGTGATGAGACCGTAACTTTCGAGATGAATGTAGAAACGGGGGTGAAAAAGGAGAAGTCATCTGCAAATGTAGAGTGGAAGGTGAAGAGTTCAAAACAGAAAGCTCCAGTGATTGAGAAAGATATGTGTGGTGTGTACCCCCAAAAAGGCTGAGAAGAAGTTGTCTGCGTGGATGTATGCAATAGTTCGGGCGCGTGGAATGGAGTCCGACTTTGATTCAGAACCCGACTAGAGATTCAGGAAAGTTTCCTTTACCTTATGCTTTTTAATTGTGTGTCATGGGGACATGACACAAATTAGAGTGTGGGGTAGGGGACAATTGTATATTGTATGTATATGTGTTAGTTTATGTCTTTTTTTAGTTAGAAAAAAATTGAAAACCCATAAAAAAAATTTAAAATTTTCGACTTTTCCAGACGATGGATATCATTCGACGGGTTTCTTGAGGGATAAAAGTCTAAATAAAAATACAAAAATATTTTCTTTTGTTAGGTAGTGTAACAATTTTCCCTTGATGTTTCTTTGTGTCATGGTTCTTTTCTAAGGGTTTTGTTTGAATCGGGTGTAGTTAGTTTTTATTTTTGTAGTAGTAGAAAACCTTGTGCTATGATTTGAATTGACGCAATATCTCTTAATTTTGTTGTGCCTTGAGAATAGTGAATGCTTTAGTTGTGACGCTTAGGCTCAGTTTTTACTCGTGCATAAGTACCTTAATTGTATGATTTTAACTCTACTTAACTGCTTTGACTAGAGTGTCTTGATGAGTCCAATCCTGAGTGAGTTATGTGCCATGTGTGTGTGAGGTTTTGTGTATTCTATGCATTGCATTTGATGTCTAGAACTTGCCCCGTGTGTTTACAAAGAGAAATAGTAGTTTAGTCAGTCTTGGAAGTGATATAAGTATTTCTTTGTTGGGACAGTTATATGCTTTTACCCAACGAATTGTGATGTATCTTAGTTAACCATGTTGAGCCTGTAATCATGTTTCTTTGGCAACCACATTACAAGCTTTACGCATTTGTTTGAATTGGCCATCTATTTGAACCATTTACCTCTCATGAGCACTTAAAAATAAAATGAACTTTGCAAAAGTTGAAGTGTAGGGTGGTTGATTTGGCTTTCGAGTGCAACTAATAAAATAAGGAAGAAACGGGAAATGTGTTAAAAAGTAAGAGACACTTGAATTGAAAAAGAAAAAGAAAGAAAAAATAATTGTTTTTGTACTGTTGTGCTAAATATTCATTGATAGTGGTGACTCTTGATGTAATTGTCCTTAAAGAATAGGGAGTTAATGCATATTGATGTTAAGGTGGAGTATGCTTTGACATAAGTGTGGGGTTTTGAATGTTAAAGTGTATGTATTAAAGTGCTTAGGGAGGTGTAGTCACTCTTATATCTAAATATATCCTACCCATCCCACAGCCTACATTACAACCATTTAAAGTCCTATTTGATCCTTGACTGAATGAGCTCGAATTAGTAGAGTATTACACTATGGGTAAGTCTATGGTTCATCTTTTGTGGCATATGAATATTGTTTCTGAGAGTGAGTGAATTATTTCTATTTGAGTTCCTAATTGTTCTTAATCTCTATTCTGTGTGGAACTACTCTCTATTATTGTGTGAGGGCACTTGATTACACTATTTTAAATATTCTTGGTATGATGAGTTAGGAGAGTTGCTTAGTAAGGTTGTGTCTATATAAAGTGTCGTTTGAATGCTCGAAGACTAGAAATGGTTTAAGTGTGGGGTGTTGATGGTGGGCTATAATCTCATATTTTAGTCGCTTACTGCACTCCAATTTACTGCACTTTAATTGAGTTTGAGCTTTAATTGCTAGTGTTTTGTACTCATTGTGTGTTTTATACTTTGTAGGAGTGTTTCCAAGCTATGAAGATGCTAAGTAATTAATTCAAGTGATTTAGAGCTTGGAAGTCTGAGTAAAATCCCAAGGGAATAAGCCGGCATCACGTTCGGGGGTCGAGAACCACGTCAGGATAGCTAAAAAGCAGGAAAAAGACAGACTCTGAGAAAAGTCCATAGCCGCGGTGCGTAGGGCGGTGCGTGGCGCACCGCGGCTGCCCAAAATATTGCTCCTGTAGAATTTCAAGCTCTCTGGAAATCCCCACTAGCGCCCCGCCTAGCGTGTCGCCCCATACGGTGTGCCTGTGCAATTTGTATAGAGTATTTTCCTATTTCGTGCAGGAGAAGGTGTTTTCATCTGGGCCCGACCCTACTTAGTATAAATACATGTAAAACGTTATTTTATGGACCTTTGACAAATCTTAGACCTAAGTAAGCCAAGGAGGAGGTGGAGAAGCAAAAGCTCAAGGATTTCATCATTCAATCCTCATTTAAGAAAAGGGTTTGGATTGTTTTATGTTTTCCTTTAACTTAAACATTGTTATAATGAATTACTCCATATCCATGGAGTAAATCTCTTTAAGATTTGGTGTATTGATACTTGTTTGTGGATAATTAACTCTAGCTTTATGTGTTGAATCGCTTTGGATATTTTAACTGTTGCATCTATATTCACTTGTTCATGTAATCGAGAGAGGCATAACTTGTGATATTGTGGCATTATATTTTGTTGGTTGAAGTCTTTAATTCTTCTTAGTAATCGGAAGAGGTTAGTTGAATGGTTGATTAAACTTAGTTAGGAGGATAATCGAGAGAGGTTCTCCTTAAGACCAATCCACTACGAATTATTGCATACCTTCACGTTCTTAAAATTGGTTCATCTTGTGAGGTTGAGACTTAATCGAGAGAGGAGTTTCTACTAATCAATTGAACTAATAACCAAGTGAATTCGAGGGACTCACTTCAACATTAGAAGTGAATTATCTTGAGTTAAATCCCAAACATTTATATTGCACCTATCTTATCAACCCTATATTCTCCCAATTGATAACTTCCTTTGCTTAATACTTGCGTTGATTGTCATTAGTCAATAGTTTAGACTCTTAGTTAATTTTAGTTTTAATCATATAAACCTCAATTGTTGATCATCTTGGATAGCAATCTAACTACAAACTACGATAATACTGTTTAATTCCAATCCATGTGGATACGATATTTTAATTTACTATATTCGACTAGCGAGCATATTTTAGTGTGTGTTCCAAACTCGTCAAGAGACCTCGTGCAGCCAATGTTCAGGCCTTGGCGAACCAGTTCGTGAGATTAGATGTTTCGAAGCCCAGTCGGGTTCTAGCTTGTGTGGTTTCTCGGTCTTCCTTATATGATCGCATCAGAGAGCGCTAGTATGATGATCCCCATTTGATTGTCCTGAAGGACACAGTTTGGCACTGCAATGCCAAAGATATTACTATTGGAGATGATGGGATGTTGAGGATGTAGGGTTGGATTTGTGTTCCAAATGTAGATGGACTGCGGGAGTTGATTCTTAAGGAGGCCCACAGTTCGCGGTATTCTATTCATCCAAGTGCCGCAAAGATATATCAAGACTTGATACAGCACTATTAGTGGAGGAGGATGAAGAAAGATATAGTGGGTTTGTAGCTCGGTGTTTAAATTGTTAGCAGGTGAAGTACAAGCATCATAGATTGGGCGGATTTCTTCAGAGACTTGAAATTCCTGAGTGGAAGTGGGAGCGTATTACCATGGATTTCCTAGTTGGACTCCCACAGACTTCGAGGAAGTTTGATGATATTTGGGTGATTGTGGATCGGTTAACCAAGTCCGTGCATTTTATTCCAGTTGGTACTATGTATTCTTCAGAGCGGTTGACTGAGATTTATATCCGTGAGATTATTCGCCTACACGGTGTGCCAGTGTTCATCATTTCATATCGAGGCACGCAATTTACATCACAGTTTCTGAAAGCAGTGCCGCGAGAGTTAGACATACAAGTTCAATTGAGTACAGTATTTCACCCTCAGATGGATGGACAGTACGAGCGCACTATTCAGATATTGGAAGATATGTTACGTGCTTGTGTTATAGATTTTGGGGGGTTCTTGGGATCAGTTTCTACTGCTTATAGAGTTTTCCTACAATAACAGCTATCAGTCGAGCATTCAGATGGCCCCCTATGAGGCTTTGTATGGGAGACGGTGTCGGTCTCTGGTGGGTTGGTTTGAGCCAGGTAAGGCTAGGCTATTAGATACTAATTTAGTTCAGAATGCTTTGGAAAAGGTTAAATTGATTCAGGATTGACTTCGCACAGCGCAGTCTATACAGAAGAGTTATACCGACCGAAAGGTTCACGATGTTGCTTACATGGTAGGGTGTTACTACTCTGAGTTTCGCATATGAAGGGTGTTATGAGGTTCGGGAAGAAGGGAAAGTTGAGTCCTCGGTATATTGGGCCTTTTGAAATACTTAAGAGGATTAGAGATGTGGCTTATGAACTTGCATTTCCGTCTAGTCTATCGAGTGTTCATCTAGTGTTTCATGTATCCATGCTCCGAAAGTTTGTTGGAGATCCGTCTCATGTTTTAGATTTCAATATGGTTCAGTTGGATGGTGATTTGACTTATGATGTGGAGCCGGTGGCCATTTTGGACCGGCAGGTTAGAAAGTTGAGGTCAAAGAATATAGCTTTAGTGAAAGTGTAGTGGAGAGTCCAGCCAGTCGGAGAAGCTACCTGGGAGACTGAGCGGGAGATGCGGAGAAAATATCCACACTTATTTGAGACTCCAGGTATGATTCTAAACCTGATTTAGGAAAATATTTTTCTTAAGAGGGGGAGAATATAATGACCAGCCGGTCGTTTTAAGTATTACAGCTTTGTTCCCCCATTTACTGAATATTTTATGCTCAATTGTGATTATGTGATTTGTCGGGGAAGTTTCGGAATGAATTGGGACACTTAGTTCCAAGATTTAAGCTTAAGTTGAAATAGTTGACCGGATGTTGACTTATGTGTAAACGAGCCCGGAATCGAGTTTTGATAATTCCAATAGCCTTCTATAGTGATTTTGAATGTAGGAGTGTGTCCGAATATTTATTTTGAAGTTTGTAATTAAATTTGGCTTGAAATGGCAAAAATAGAAAATAAAAGGTTTGAAAATTTGATCGGGAGTTGACTGTATTGATATCGGGGTTTGAATCTGATTCCGGAAGTTGGAATAGGTTCATTGTGTCATTTGTGACTTGTGTGCAAAATTTGAAGTCAATCGAACGTGATTTGATAGGTTTCGCATCGTTGGTAGAAGTTGGAATCCCTTAGTTTCAATAGGCTTGAATTGGGGTGCGATTCATGTTTTTATTGTTGTTTAATGTAATTTGAGGCATCGACTAAGTTCGTGTCATATTTTGGGACTTGTTGGTATGATTTGACGGGGTCCCGAGGGGCTTGGTTATATTTTTGGATCCTTGGTTCAGAGACTAGTAAAGTAAAGAAACTTGGAGTTTGACCATGGTCAATATCGGGGAAAGATGACCTCTTTTCAGTGTGTTGAGTGTGCAAGTAGGTTCTTAGCGTGTTTTATGATTGAAATTCATATATGGTTTGTACCCAAGAGGTTCCGGATGAGTTTCGGGGTGGTTTCGGATCATTTTCGAGAAGTTTGGGTTTGCTAGTTTCTGGTGTGCCACTGTTCATTCGCAATTGCGAACCTGGGTACAAGACTTAAGGATCGAAAATTGGTCATTTTCTTCATTTTGTTTTTGGGGTTTGAAGCCTCTGTTTTGGGCGATTTTGGAGGAGTTTTTCACGAGTTTGAATTGGGTAAGTGTTCCTCAACCGCAATTGGTTATATTTCATGATTCTATGGTTATTTTCATCATTTATTAGTGAATCAAATGGAAGAAATTGAGAAATTTGTAAAATCTTTCAAAAACGAAAAATGAAGATTGGGAGGTCGATTTCTCATTGGAATTTGATAAAATTGGTATTGTTGGATTCGTGGTTGAATGTGCGTTCATATTTTGTAACTTTTGTCGGGTTCTGATGGGCCCCACTGTTGACTTGTANTAAAATTGGTATTGTTGGATTCGTGGTTGAATGTGCGTTCATATTTTGTAACTTTTGTCGGGTTTTGATGGGCCTCACTATTGACTTGTGGTTGACTTTTCAGATTTAATTGGAAATTTTAGTATTTTCATATAGAATTGATTCCTATAATTTGTGTTGATTGTATCGAATTAATTGTGACTAGATTCGAGGCGTTCGGAGGCCAATTCATGGGGCAAAGGCTTATTGGAATATAGAATTTTCACAGTTTGAGCTAAGTAACACTTCTAAACTTGGTTCTGAGGGTATGAATCCCTGAATTACGTGTTATATGAATTGTTTGGAGGTGACGCACATTCTAGGTGATGGGCGTGTGGGCATGCACCATAGAAATTGCGACTTAATGATTCCGTGGAGTTGCATAATCAAATAATGATGTCATTATCCACATATCCTCTATGTGTTAGAGAAATTGAGCTGAGACTCGTATTAAAAATAATATTTAGGCTACGTGCCGATAAATTGGGACCCACAGGGGTCATATTGTTGTTGAATTAATTATTTTAAAAATTAAAATTTCATACTCAATCATGTCCATCCAGTTGTGAGGATATTTATGGGATCGAGATGCACGCCGCAACAGGCCATATATATATATATATATATATATATATATATTATTAATGGATCGGGGCTGCACGCCGTAGCAGGCCTTATAGGCTTTATTGTTATGGGATCAGGTTGCACACCGCAGCAGGCCTAAATGGCATATTATTATAGCGCTTGGGCTGAAGGAGCCCCTTCGGAGTCTGTACCCCCCACAGTTAGCGCAGTTGATATTATATTGAGGGATGGATCTTCTTTGGGCTGGATTTGCCCCATACAATACTGAGTGATCGAGTACTCTGAGGGTGTGAGTACGTGAGATTTTTATTATGATGTATCATATATGACATATACATTGGCATGTAGACATAGAGATATCATATTCCTCATATCATTCAGATTTGATTTATTTTTCTTGTATTGAGTTTAACTGTTGAACTTGAAAGTATGCCTACATTCCAATACTATTATTTCCTATAATTGGACTATAATCGTTGAGCTCGTCACTACTTTTAGCCTAAAGGTTAGTCTTGTTACTTATTGAGTACATTGGGTCGGTTGTACTCATACTACACTTTGCACTTCATGTGCAGATCCAAGTACTTCCGGATACGGCAGTTCCTATATTTTGGAGATTTATTTGTTGGAGACTATCGAGGTAGCTGCTTTGGTGTTCGCAGACCTTGACTCTCTTTCCTTTCAGTTATTTGTACCGTTCTATATTTTCAGACATTATTTTTATCAGTTGGATTGTGCTGTCATTTAGATGCTCGTGTACTTAGTGACACCTGATTTTGGGAGTGTATTGTATAAAGACAGTATTTTGTATTAGAACTTGTGGGATTTTATTATTAAATTTATTTATGGTGTTTTTAAACTTAAAGGAATTGGTGATTTATTGAGGTTGTCGGCTTGCCTAGTATTAAGATAGGCACCATCACGACAGGTGAGATTTTGGGTCGTGACAGGTAAGAAGGAGGATCCGCTGAAGCGGAAGGTCGGGCATTTGGAGGGGATCGCAGAAGCGGTCCATTGACAGCAGAAGCGGCACTGCAGGTACGATTAAGTGTCAGCAGATGCGGGATCACTGGCAATGTTATATTTCGAAGGGTTTGATTGTTTCTTATTTTGAGAGTTGTGGAGCTCCGCTAGGGTGATATTTGGAGGGTTTTTCATCACAATTGAAGGGATAAGTGATCTCTACTTAATTTTAGTGTTAGTTATTGATTATCCATTTATTTTTACACCTAATTTATAAGAGTTTAAGGTGGGATTTGGGTTTTTTGGACTTTGATACTGGAGAGTGAGATTTGATGATTCGAGGGTCGATTTGAGGTTAGAATTAGATGAAACACATATATTTGGACTCGTATCGGAGTGGGTGTTCGGAATTTGTGAGTTTGGTCGGGCTCCATGGTGCGAGCCCGGGGTTGAATATTTGGGTTGAATTTTTTATTTTAGTTAAAGATCGTAGCTTTATCATTTGGAATCGATTCATATGGCTTTTATTGATTATATTAACTTAATTTGTTTAGATTCGGGCCTTTCAGAGGTTTACTCACACGGGAAGGACTTCTTAGATTACTGATGTGACTTTCTTGAGGTAAGTATCTCAGAAGTATGTTCGGGTCGAGTCTCGGGTGGTCCGGGAGCGATTTGGCGCATTTTAAGGAATGATGCCAATTTTTATGTTTGAAAGTTTATAAGTTTGACCGAAGATTGGATTTTGGGTTAACGGTCTTCGATTGGTATTTTGAAAGTTAGAATAGGCTTGAATATGGTATTTTAACTTATGTGCAAAGTTCATGTTCAATCCAAATTGTCTAAGCGTGTCTTGGAAGAATTAGGTAAAGTTTGAAGTTTGAATTAAAAAGTTTGGAAATTCTTTGATTTGATGCAAAATTCTTGATTTTGATGTTATTTTTTATGTTGCGAGCCTTAGAACAAGTTTGGATATGGTGGTTAGACTTGTTCGAATGATTGGACAGATTTTCAAGGGGCTGGGATGAGTTTTGGGGTATTTCGGGGCATTTTGGAGTTGTTGAATTGTTGTTATTTTTGTTGTTATGCAGTAGTGCTCCACGATCATGCAGAAGGAAATGGGCTCGAGGAGATTGTGTTATGTAGTCGCATGAAAGGGTGTTCTATCGCGGAGTGTCGGGGTTAGCTAGGCATCACCATGCGGGCAACCTTGGCGCGATTGCGTAAGAGAGAGCAGTCCAGGCCTGATGGCCTTCGCAATCGCGAGAAAATGAGCCGTGATCGCACAGCGCACAGGTTAGGTGTGCTCCGAGATCGCGAGGCTCCAACTGTGATCACGTAAGAGGACCTGACAGCAAATATCTAAAGTTCTGAAATCCGGATTTAGACCATTTTTCTCTCATACCGAAATCGTAGAACTCGTTTTGGAGGCAACTTAAAGAGAAAAAATCATCCAAGATTATTGGTTAAGTGGATTTAACACCATTTCCTTGATATAACATGATTATTGAAGAATCTAGACCTAGAAATCAAAGGTTTCAAAGGGAAAAATGTGGGTTATGGTGAAAAGATGAAAATGCAGTTTTCTGGCTTTTGATTATGAAACTGAGATTCGATTAGGAAATAAAATATATATTTGGATTCGGGATGCTTTGGGTAAATTTATTCTTCGCTCAATTTTAGATTTCGAGCTCGGGGCTCGAGATTGACTTTTTGTTGACTTTTAAATTTGGAGTAAAGATTCAATCTTTTCAATATATCATTCCTAAATATTGTTTTGACGTATTTGAACCTTAATTGATTAGATTCCCTTGTTTGGAGAGGGACTTGAAGGCGAAAGTTATTTTTGAAGGTTAAGGCGATTCTTGGGAAAAGGTAAGCCTCTTGTCTAGTCTTGTAAGAGAAAAATTACCTCATATGGGCTTTATGTGCTATTTTTAATTATTTTTGGAGCCGCGTATATACGAGGTGACGAGTACATATGCGTGATCTAGGTTTGACCATGTCCAAGTAGTGCTAGGCTTATAATTGCATTATTTGGAGCCCGTTTGGCCAAGCTACCAAAAACTACTTATTTTGAACAATACTTTTGTCCAAAAGTACTTTTGATAAAAAATAATTTGTGTTTGGCCAATTCATTTAAGAAGTACTTTTTGCAACATTTGGTAAACAAATTGTATTTGACCGATCTTTCTAAAAAGTACTTTTGAGTGTCAAGTTACCAAAAAGGATAGTATCAAGGTCTTATAATTATTTTAAAGAGAAAAATGAACTTAAATATTTATCGTAAAAGACTTTTATTATTTTTTATTTTATTTTATAAAAATATAAAAATATAAAATAAACATACATATTAAAGATTTAAATCAATATAACATTTATAATTATACCAAAGCATATAATATTATCTAGTATAATTACTTATTGTTTATATGATGATTTGAATAATTAAAATACATCATTCAGTATGAATTAGAAGTCTATTCCACAAATTACTATGTATTGATAATCAACCGTAAAATAATAAGCAAAGTCACTCACACATGATAACAGTTCTCAATAATTTCATCTTTAATTCTATCACACAACGCCTCTATATTAGTAGAAGACTTGCCTTGCATTTCTAAAGGAATACCAGAAGGCCCATCTCCTTCCTCAATATCTACAGTATTGTTTTCATTAGCATAATAGTTGAATTCCTTATCGGTAGAAGAATTTCATCGGATAAAATTTTGTATAACTATGGTATCCGTAACAAGATAATTCTGAGTGTCAAACTTGAAATATGGCATTGAGCGTAAAATAGAAATAATTTTAAATATATAAAAAATATTATTTTCATAAATAAATAATATTTAAGTATGTTTAAATTCAAATTCAAAAAGAGTAACTAATTATTAACAACACATAATGCATAATTTAATTTTTTTTAAATTTAAATTCAAAACAAAATTAATTATTACCTAACCTAACTAACTTTGTCCTCAATTGCCAAGTGGCCTATTACGAGGCTGCCATTTGGCTTAGTGTGGTGGATTTTTCTTCTTCTTTTAATAATATATAGATATAGATTATGTGATGCAATTATAAATTTATTACCTATTTGTAGGTAATTTTCACAAATTAGATTAGATAACAATTTTAAAGATCGAGAAATTAATAGCCTATAGAGAAGAAATTACAAATGATTATTTGTAAGAAGAGAATTGATAATCCAAAGAAGGATGTAGATAATTTGCTTTAGTGTGAGAAAAGATGAAGATAATTTGGAAAGTTACAAGATATTACACAAAGAAAAAATCAAAAAAGTAAAAAAAGTCAACAAAAATTTTGGAAAGTTATAATATGATTCATGTATATGATATCTTTAAATTTAAAAGAATGGAAAAAACTAGAAACAAAAAAAAAACTTAAATCAATAAGGAATAATTTGAAAAATATAAATTTATAGTGAGGATAGTTTTGTCTTGAATAAATTAAGTTTCTGTTTCTGCTTCTGCTTCTTGGAAGAAGCTAGAATTTTCTGCTTTTTCCCAAAAGCAGAAAAACTACTTCTGTTGCTGGCCAAAACTACTTTTGTGTCTCATTCATATTCACATACATATTAATGTATACTTATATTCATATTCATGTGTATAATCTTTATAAGTTAGAATTAATGACTNTTCTATCACACAACGCCTCTATATTAGTAGAAGACTTGCCTTGCATTTCTAAAGGAATACCAGAGGGCCCATCTCCTTCCTCAATATCTACAGTATTGTTTTCATTAGCATAATAGTTGAATTCCTTATCGGTAGAAGAATTTTATCGGATAAAATTTTGTATAACTATGGTATCCGTAACAAGATAATTCTGTGTGTCAAACTTGAAATATGGCATTGAGCGTAAAATAGAAATAATTTTAAATATATAAAAAATATTATTTTCATAAATAAATAATATTTAAGTATGTTTAAATTCAAATTCAAAAAGAGTAACTAATTATTAACAACACATAATGCATAATTTAATTTTTTTTAAATTTAAATTCAAAACAAAATTAATTATTACCTAACCTAACTAACTTTGTCCTCAATTGCCAAGTGGCCTATTACGAGGCTGCCATTTGGCTTAGTGTGGTGGATTTTTCTTCTTCTTTTAATAATATATAGATATAGATTATGTGATGCAATTATAAATTTATTACCTATTTNGTAACAAGATGATTCTGAGTGTAAAACTTGAAATATGGCATTGAGCGTAAAATAGAAATAATTTTAAATATATAAAAAATTATTGTTTTCATAAAAAAGAAGAAGTTAAGTATGTTTAAATTCAAATTCAAAAAGAGTAACTAATTATTAACAACACATAATGCATAATTTAATTTTTTTAAATTTAAATTCAAAATAAAATTAATTATTACCTAACCTAACTAACTTTGTCCTCAATTGCCAACTGGCCTATTACGAGGCTGCCATTTGGCTTAGTGTGGTGGATTTTTCTTCTTCTTTTAATAATATATAGATATAGATTATGTGATGCAATTATAAATTTATTACCTATTTGTAGGTAATTTTCACAAATTAGATTAGATAACAATTTTAAAGATCGAGAAATTAATNAGTACGTTTCTGCAGAAGTTCAGTAAATAGGAAAAGTCGAAAGCTAAGAAATCATTGTCACCTACGTTGATACGGAAACTCAAGCAACAAAATTCCAAACAGCAGTAAAAACCATTATGGTTTATGTGGAATGGACATCATTTCACACCAAAACAAAAAGACCCAACATAGTAGATCGTCTTTAAATACACATGTATTGCATGAGCATTGTGCAAATTCAAGAGTTGGGGGATATATATAAAGCAAAACAAGTGTAGTGGTATAACTAAGTAACCATTGGTTCACATGGATTGGACATCTTTCCTTACCGGAAATACTAGTTTGATCCAAACTAATTGATATCACTTATATGTATCCGCTATATGCTCTAAACAAAGAATAATTAGTATAATAAATATTATACATACATATATAGAGGGAGAGTGTGAGTTTTGCTCACCTACTACATAGTTGTAGTAGATTAGCATTATATATATTTCTCCAAAATCCCCTTATTATTTGTTGCTATCACATTAGATTCAGAGGCTTTTTTGACTTCCTAAACTTGGAGGGTGTTTGGATTGGCTTATTTTAAGTGCTAATTGGTTTTTTTTTTATAAGGTAAGATTTTATTAAAAGGTACCAAAATGGTACAAAATTACAAACATCCAAACTAATACAACAAAGCAACTACATTCCTCCTAGCTCCTCTAGAAAATTCATATATTGTTCCATATTTTCCATTACATGTCCTTTACACCAGAAATACAAATTTAATAAGCATCTGTTTTTAATCCTGGATACATGTTGTCTTTCCCCTTCAAAGCAAATCCTGTTTCTTTCCAACCATATTGTCCAGAACACACATAGAGGAATTATTCTCCATACTATTTGTTGACTCTTTGCCACTTTTTGTTGTTGCCATGTCTCCAACAAACTCTTTACACCGGAAGGCATTGCCCACTTGACATTATATATATTTAGGAAGAGCTCCCAGCACTGCTTTGCCACTTTGCAATGGATGATTAGATGGTTGACTGTTTCTGCCTCTTCTTCATACATGTAAGACCGATTACATAGAGCAAAACCTCTCATCTGCAAGCTCTCCTGAGTTAGAAAAGCTTCCTTTGCTGCAATCCAACCAAAACAGGCTACTTTAATAGGTGCTTTTGACTTCCATATTGCTTTCCATGGCCAATTTGACTGATAAAGCCCTTGTTATTTTTGTAACAAGCTATAACAACTGCTGACTGTGAAAATACCATCATTATTTGCTGCCCAGATTAATGAGTCTCTCCTGTTTTCCTCCAATCTAATATTATCCAATAACTGCATCAATTGGAAAAATTCATCAACTTCCCAATCATTGAGGCCCCCTCCTGAAGATTAGCTGCCAGCCAGTGCTTGAATAGAAGTCTGACACTCTTCCATTTTTGTTAATAGAGCAGCTATATAGACCAGGAAACTTTGATCTAAGACTTTCATTTTCCAACCACATATCAGACCAAAACAGGGTATTATTATCATTTTCAAGTTTTAGTTTCACAAACTGACTATATTCATTCCAAAGATTACTAATTGTGCTACAAACTCCCCTTTTTGAAGAAGATTGAATTGAACAAGGAGCCCACATGTCCTTCATGCCATACTTGGCATCTATCACCTTTTTCCATAATCTATTTCCATCATAATTATATCTCCACAGCCATTTAAATAAAAGACTTTTGTTATGCATCTTTAGATTCCTCACTCCTAATCCCCCTCCTTTCTTTTCTTTCATCACCTCCTACCATTTGACTAAGTGAAATTTCTTGTTATCATTATTACCTTCCCAGAAAAATTTATTCCTAATAGTATTCAATTTTTTCTCCACTGATGTTGGCATTTTAAAGAGAAACATTAGATAAGTAGGTATACCATCCATCACACTATTGACCAGTGTAAGCCTACCACCAAGAGATAAATATTATCTTTTTCATGATACCGGTTTACTGCTACATCTATCCAAAACCCCCTGCTACATCTTTGCATCATTCTTTTTTGCTCCAAGTGGTAGGCCCAGATAGGTGGATGGTAACTGCTCCACTTTACAACCCAAAACATCTGCCAGATCATCAATACAATGCTCGACATTAATACTAAACACATTACTCTTTGCCAAGTTCACTTTTAATCCTGAGACAGCTTCAAAAGCTAGTAGTACTCCTCTGAGGTGTAAGAGTTGCTCTTTTTCAGCTTCACATAATATCAATGTATCATCAGCATAGAGTACGTGTGAGACATACAGTTCTTCCCCCTCACTTTTTCTAATTTTCAATACTCTAATCCACCCTAACTTTTCTGCTTTTAAAAGCATTCTGCTAAAGATTTTCATCACCAGAAAAAAATAAATAGGGGGATATTGGATCCCCCTGTCTTAGCCCCATCTGAGAATTAAAGTATCCATGTGGACTCCCATTAATTAAAACTTAGAAGCTAACTGAGGATATACAGAATTTTATCCACCCAATCCATCTTTCCCCAAAATTCATATGTTTCATCAGATTTAACGGACATGACCAATTTACATGATCATAAGCCTTTTTCACATCAAATTTGCAGGCCACCCCTTTAATCTTCCTCTCGAATAGATATTCAAGACACTCATTAGCTACCATAGAAACATCAATAATTTGTCTTCCTCTTACAAAGGCATTCTGATTATCTGATCAATTTTTCTATCACCATCTTTAATCTTTCAACCATCAACTTTGCAATTATTTTATAGACACTCCCCAACAAGCTGATAGGTCTAAAATCTTTCACTTTCACTATCCCCTTTTTCTTAGGAATAAGAGCAATGAAAGTTGAGTTTAGCCTCTTAGTGAATGTACTCTCCTGATAAAACCACTCCACTGCTCTCCAGACATCTTCCCTAACTATGTTCCAATAATTTTGAAAAAGGAACATGATGAAACCATCTGGCTCGGGTGCTTTATCCCCCTTAAATAACTTGACAACCTTTTCCACCTCCTCCACAGTAAATGGTCTCTGTATCCATTCTTTTTTATCCTCTGTGAGTTTTTCTTGCTCTTCTTCTGCCCACAATGGTCTTCAATTCTCTGATTCAGAGAACAGTTTCTCATAGAAGTTAAAAATATGATCTTTGATAAGCTTTTCATCTTCCACCAGTTTCCCCTCTATCATTATTTTATCGATAGTATTAAACCTCTTGTTTGCATTTGCCTGTTTGTGAAAGAACTTGGTATTTCTGTCACCTTTTTCAACCCATAAACATCTAGATTTTTGTCTCCAACTAATCTCCTCTTCAATAGCAATTTCCTCCAGTTCTTTAATGATAGAAATTCTATCAGCATCACCTTACTCATTAATCTGATTGTATGCTCTTTCTTGGTCCGGTCTTTCCAACCCGGACATAGCCTTAGATTTCCTTTCCTCCAAGTTACCAAAAACTTCTTTATTCCACTTCTTCAAATCATTCTTTAGCAATTTTAATTTTCTTGCTAGAATCACATCAGGGCTCCCCTGAATGCAATATGAATTCCACCATTTATCCACAAGTACATTAAAATCCTTATGCTCACACCACATATTTTCAAATTTAAAATAGCCTTTCCCTTTGCTCCAATCCCCATACTCCAGTATGATAGGGCAATGATCTGATATAACTCTAGGCAGTGCTCTTTGTTTTATGAATTTGAATTGATTATCCCAACTCTCTGAGATTAGAAATATATTAATTCATGATGCACATTGATTACTATTACCTCTGAACCATGTAAAAGTGCCTCCATGAAGTGGTAAATC
>AWOL01S0008069.1:0-13736 GCA_000715115.1 Nicotiana otophora | reverse complement strand
GAAATACCTACCAAGCCTAGCATTAGTTAGAACAACCACATTTGGACATGACTTGAATACATAAGCTTTTGGGTAATTCTATTTTCGGAGTCAATTGGGAATAGTTGAATCAAGGCTCATTTCATAATATTTCACACAACATTTCATTTCGTTGGTGCTATTGGTTGCAAGTATAACTTTCATTCTTGGCACAGTATTCACACTTATATCCTCAACTCACTAGTTCATACTTTATATTCCCAACTCACTACTTCACACTTTATATCCCTAACTCACTACTTTCACTTTCAAGCATCAATATAGATTACCGACAACGAGGAATCACTAATCACGACTTTTAGTACACCTATGAGCAATTAAGAGTCTTATGCACATTGAGACTTCTTACACAATTTGGCATAATAGCCTTCACTTGAAACACTACTTGGAGTCAAAATATTTTTATACCCAACTAATGCTTTGAACACATTTCCAAAGGATAACATCATATGTTAAGAGCATCCGGAACACATTTTGAGCATATACCTTTCAACACAAAGCTTATTCGGAATAGTTGATTTATAAAGAATAACTCAGGACTTACAACAACATCATGGAATTCAATTCTAGGAAAGAATTTTAGCCAACATACCTCGCCTTGAGCTTTTCTTAAATTACTATAATGTTCCGGAAATTCTAGAAATCCCAATCTATTTTGAGACATAACAAAATTGAACACAAATTAAGAAGATATTCATGGTTTCAGCTCATTGGGCATTTTAGCAAACACTAGGTGTGCAACTTTGGCTACACGGTTCTTCTACAAGATTTCTTTTATTACACAACACAATCGTTACTTATTTGAGCTCACTAATTTTCCTACAAACCTTATTGGTACAAGCATATATAAATAATACTCTTACACCCAAGAATCGTACTCCCAATCATCCATCTTTTACCCCAAACTCGAAGTTGAAGACTAGGGGTTTGAATCTTACCTCTTGAGTTAAACTCTATTGAGATTTCCTTGTATGTCTTCAAATATTTGAGCAAGAATCGAAGGGAAATTTTATCAAGATTACTCTCCCACTCTAGGGCACTCTCTTACTCTCACAATATAATGTTTTAGCTGAAAAATGACTTAACCCCTCTCTATACCCAAGCTTGGGGTTATTTAATGGTCTCCTACAAGCACGGCCGTGCACCGGGGCAAGTGGCCGCACATCTGGCCACGCACATAAGGTAGAAACTCCAAAATATGTGCGGTCGCGCATCTGCGCGCATATGACATAGGTCTAGTAAAATGGCCATAACGTTATGTAGAAATATCCAAATGACGAATGGTTAGATGCGCTGGAAACTATACTCAAAGGGATTTAGTTAGATAGGTAGCTCACCTCATAAGCCTTTATAGTTTGGTATCATCATGCGTTTGAAGTAGGATGGTGTGCGAATTGAGACATCCTTTCCACTTAATGTATCAAACATGTTCCACACAAGTTCTTGCCACTCACAAAACTACTTAGTATGTTCCAACACACATTAAACATGTATTTTCATTTCAAGATGATGTGGTTCTATCCCATGGGTATCCTTTAATACTTGAATACGTTATTCTCGAATACCGTTGGATCACTTTAAAACCTTTAAATTATTAGGATAATGTTAACTGGGCTTTACATTCTCCCCCTCTTAGGTTCATTCATCCTCGAATGAGGAGTAGAGTCCACCCCAAACACCTAACATAACTCGACTCTTCTTTCAAACATTTCAAGCCCCCAAATTTGACTAACTCCAAAATGTTTCAAAAATTTCGACAGAGTCTCCCCTGTAACTAGGCATATCCACCAGTCGAAGAATCCTAGAAATCAATCATAAACAACATATAGATAACACCACATTGCACCATATACATGAAATCAACAATCATGACTCTCGAGGCTAACTGTATGACGTTGCTTACCTTGGTCGTATCCTTGACTTTTCCTTCCTCCATTACGAGGATAATTGGGCACCTCACGCATTGTTCCTATCATGTGCGTCATTCCTTTAACTCTTAGGCCTTTATCATTTTGTAGCAAAATGTGCAAACATTCCTTGATATTAACAAGGGAACTCGGACACTAACTCAGAACCTTAACGCACAATCAAGGATAGAAGAAGAGAAACATTTCCTAAATGTCGTTGTAGCCTCCCTATTATAAGTGTGTCCGTCAACACACCGATGATAGGGACTCTACTAACACAACTTTATGACACCTTACGACTCCTAAACCATACTCTGATACCAACTTTGTCATGCCCCGAACTTGGGAAGCGCTACCGGCGCTCAACCGAATAAACCCAGTCGAGCAAGACTACGTTACATCAACCTCCCATCATAACTCATGAATGATGTATCAAAACGTAATTAGATATTTACTTTCAAATTCAATACATTTAACTCAATGGCCCAAAAATTATTTTCTCATGATGATTACACATCTTTATAAATAGTTGTAAATAATGTGAACATAAATACATGACGAAACTCAAAACTTAAGTAAATGACCCACAGTGTATATGGAGCTTCTATGAGAATAGATACCTAAGTACATAAAGCCAACTTGACTCGAATGCCAACAGGAATTGTAGTAGGCTCACCATAATCTGTTGCGCAGAAGATTCTTATCAAAGATCCATATCATCCTATAGAAGTATACCTGCATCCATTAAAAGATGCAGTGCCCCCGGCAAAAAGGACGTGAGTACATGTGGAATAGTACTCGCATGTAAGGCAAACAGAACAACATATGAAATCATGGTAATTCAATAATAGGCATATGAAGTACATCAAAAACTATGAAACATCCCATAGATTCACATTTTCAAGTCTCGTTATGGTTACATCATTTTAAACTTCTTTTAGGATTACCTAAGCCATATGAACTATGCATGGAATACATAATATAAAGTAATTGAAACAATATGTACAAACAAGGCCAATGAAAATGGCACATAATATCTGCGTTAACAGTGCGTGTTGCTAGATCGTCCATATCCCTCTCTTATCTTACCTCTATGCATTTCATAGACCGTCCTTAGAGTTCACATATCATATTATACATAGACCGTTCATAGGATTCCAAACACAATACACATATGTGTTTCTTAGACCGTTCATAGGATTTCATACACAATACACCTATGCATTTCATAGACTATTCATAGGATTTACTTACACAATACACTTGTGCGTTCATAGACTGTTCACAGGATTCACATATACCATGTAATACACATGTGCATTTCATAGATTGTTCGCAGTGTTTACTTACACAATACACATGTGCATTTCATAGACCGTTCATAGTTTTTACTTACACAATACACCTCTGTGTTCCATAGACCGTTTACATGATTCACATATACCATACAATACACCTGTGTGTTTCATAGACCATTCACAGTGTTCATTCATATTATATTATACACCTATGCATTTCATAACCCGTCCATAGGGTTCACATATTATACACATATGCATTTCATAGCCTGTCTATAGGGTTCATAACACATCATTATGCACATAACCATTTATAAACTCAAAGTGGCATGATTAACATTACATTAAGGTCGTAAGTTCCCGGATCATTGGAACACTTAATGTTCATGCTCATCATAGAGAAACATAGCTCATTACATTAGCACATGCATAGTGAATCAATATGTGAATTTCAATGGCACATGAGCCCAATTTGTTTTCTTAAGGTTCATCATCATTTACTATAGGACATCTCCCTTTCATCTCGTTATTCCCTCACTTGACATCTTGAGGTCATTATCTAAGTTAAGGATTCTTGATGACTTGACATCGAAGTCATTTACATACATTATTTCAGAAGCATACAACTATAGTTGAAACCATTGGGGCATACAACACCTCATAAATCTCATTCAGGAAAACGACCACATTTCATGGTCATACTAGCACTTCATTAGTACTTTCAACTATTTACAACATCATTATTTCATTGGATCCCTTTTTCCATACATATTATTCATCATTCAGGGCACGGTGGCCGTATCTCATGTTCCATACTTTTATTTCATTACTTTCAAGGCTCATCATTATAAACATCAACATAGAGAATATTCTTGAAGTACCTTTCCCCAAAAGGGCAATACACAATTTCAACTAATAAATATGTAAAGGCTTAAAACACATTGGAAATACCTAACAAGCATAGCATTAGTTAGAACAGTCACATTTGGACATGACTTGAATACATAAGTTTTTGGGTAATTCTATTTTCGGAGTCAATTTGGAATAGTTGAATCAAGGCTCATTTCATAATATTTCACATATCATTTCATTTCGTTGGCGCTATTGGCCACAACTATAACTTTCATTATTGGCATGGTGTTCACACTTTATATCCCCAACTCACTATTTCACACTTTATACCCTCAACTCACTACTTCACACTTTATATCCCTAACTCACTACTTCATACTTCTTATCCCCAACTCACTACTTTCACTTTCAAGCATCTATATAGATTACCGACAACAAGGAATTTATTTTTCTGCCCAAAAATTTCCTTTACTCGCCACAAATAATTTCTACAATCCCCAAACACATAAGCCTAGTTCGGTAACACAAAACCTCGATTTTTAGGAAAGATATTACGGGGACTTACAGTATATTATTAGTAATGAACTCCCTTTTGCCTGGGGACGCTGCGTTTCACGCCCGTAGGTCCCGAGAGACAGGTTGACAATCCTCCTAGTAGGCTATCTGCTCAGTGGAAGGTGTTGGTGCACTCCACTTGCTCTGGAGTTGCCTATTTTGTCAGTATGCTCTGGCATGTATTGATTGGTATGGCAGGACCTTGTCCCGACCATTATGATTTTTATGTACTCTTCGAGGCTTGTAGATAGATGTCATTTATATGGATACTTGTATGGCCTTGCCGGCCTATGTTTTGAGTCTACAAATGATCATATCGGCCTTATAGGCCGTTATGTCACATGTATAAGTTTCTATATCATGTTGGATCGTCCTATGTCGAGTATTCCTTTATGTTTTATTATAGTTATCTCATGACGGCCCTTCTGTCCTATTTACCCATGATGGTATGAAAAGAATGATATGATACATGGGTATTCGGTTGAGTAAGGCATAGGGTGCCCTTCGCGGCCCTCCGATTTGGGTTGTGACAATAAGGCCTTCTAAGGTGCCATCTAAATAATCGACCGGTAGATGTTGTTGTAGGCAAACTCTGAAAGCAGCAGAAACAGATCCCATGAACCCCCGAAATCCATAACACAGGCACATAGCATATCCTCCAAGACTAGAATGGTGCGTTCGGACTGCCCGTCTGTCTGGGATTTGAAATTTTCTGCTCACCTCAACTTGTGTGCCTAACTCACACAGCACAACTCTCCATAAATACAATGTAAAGAGCGTGCCTCGATCGAAGATAATGTACACCGGCACACCATAGAGACGAACAATCTCACGGATATAGATCTGAGCCAGCTGCTCTGAAGAATAGGTAGTCACAATTGGAATAAAGTGTGTAGACTTGGTCAGTCTATCCATAATAACCCACATTGCGTCAAATTACTTCATTTTATGTGGGAGCCCAACGACGAAGGCGATGGTAATACGATCCCACTTTCAATCTGGAATCTCAAGTCTCTGAAGCAAATTGCCCGACCTCTGATGCTTGTACTTCACCTGCTGACAGCTCAAACACCAAGCTGCATACTCTACTATATCTTTCTTCATTCTTCTTCACCAATAGTGCTGACTCAAATCGTGATACATCTTGGTGACACCTGGATGAATGGAATACCTCGAAGTGTGGGCCTCCTCAAGGATAAACTCATGAAACCCATCCTACATCTGCAATAACCCATCATCTCTAATAGAAACCTCTTTGGCATCGTCTTGCTGCATTGTGTCCTTAAGGGCAAGCAAATAGGGGTCCTCATACTGACGCACTCTAATGGCGCTCATACAGAGAAGACCGAGAAACCACGCAAGCAAGTGTCACATCCTAAACTCGGGGAGCGGGACCGGTGCTCCACTGAGATAACCCGGCCGAGCTAGCCTTTACATTACCTTCTACCAGAACATATTCAAGAATAACAGTAAAATCCAATTCATTAATTAAGCGGTGAGGAGGATCAAGTAAATGACAACTCAAACTCATTATCAGTAGTTACATCATTTATAAGTTTCAAAATACATACTCGTTCACATTTTGATGTGGAACGTGTGATACAATTACAACATTACTAATTTGACTTTTCCCATACCAACATACAACACACGCTATGTCTACAGAGCCTCTATTAGATATAAAAGAGTACAATGATAGTGCCGGCAACAAGGCTCCGGCTATACCTCAAAACATGGTGATAAAATGAACAAAAGATACATGACCCCGAGTGAAGTGGGGCTCACCAAATCAACTGGGAAAAGAGTGTAGTGCTATCGTTGATAAGTGTCGCCTGACCACCTGCATCCATTAAAGATGTATCGGCCCCGGCAAAAGGGACGTTAGTACTGTCGAATAGTACTATTATATATGACTAAACACTTTCTCAAAGAAACGAGCAGTAATGCAAGTAAGTACATTCATAATATCAATTAAAGCCTCAAACAATTACCAAATATCAAATTAGAGATAAGTTAAGCTTTAAATATATTTCAAAATTTTAATTTGGGAAATATTTGGTACGGTATACCACTATTCACAATTTCAATTACGATTTCCAACACAGTCACCACCATGTGTGCGGCATGGCGTATGATCACGACCCGATCTAGGAATTCTCATGTGAGATATCAACCACAAGCAAATCACATTTTCAATTAGAATTCTAACACAGTCACCGCCATGTGTGCGACATGGCGTCTGATGAAGACCCGAACGGCTAGGCCGTCTAATGCGAGACATCAACCAAATCACAATTTCAATTACAATTCAAACATAGTCACCGCCATGTGTGCGGCATGCGTCCGATCATGAGCCGATTGGCTAGGCCGTCTCATGTGAGATATCACCATTTTCTATCAATCATCCTATTTCATATTTCTTCCACATCTCTTCATTTTATTGGCACTAATGGTCACAATTGTATTATTTCTGTCACGCCCCAAAACCGAGGAGCGCGACCGATGCTCAGCCGAGTAAACCCGGCCGAGCAAGCCTGTTAGAATCTTTCTACCCAATTCACCCATGATCAAGAAAAGACATTATTTCAGAAATTATACGGTAAGAAGTCCATACATACGATGCTAAATCATTTGATTAGCCATTGCGCCTTTAAGTCGCAAAATACATATTTCTTATAGTTCGAATGGAACAAGTGATCAAACACAACATAACTGGTTTAACATTCCCAACAACCATATACAACCCACATAGTGTCTACGAAGCGTCTAAAGATACAAAAGAGAGTAAAGATGGTACCGGCAACAAGGCCCCGGGTATACCTCAAAGAGTGACCACAATATAAACACAAGGTACAATACATGACCCCGGAATAAAATGGGGCTCACCGAGGCTGCTGAGAAGATGATGATGTACCATTAATTGTGATCAACACTGTCTGCTATGTAACCACCTACATCCATTTAAAGATGCAGCGCCCAGGAAAAAGGTACGTTAGTACCGTCGAATAGTACTAGTATGTAAAGCTAAAACACCCTCTCAGTAGAATGGACAATAATAAAAGGGGGACACAGTCATGAGTTTAATGAGAGCTTCAAAACAATACTAATGTTACACCCTATGTTTTCGTACGTTAAAGTTTCATCGTAAGTTAATCGATGTAAGTTCGGGAATGAGATTATAAGCCTTATGCTATTTCAAATAAGTGATGAGCAAATGCGTGAAGGTGAGAGGGTAAGAAAATCGAAAAAATTGAATTTTCATCGAAGTTTGTCATGTTGGGATAAAATACGACCGGAGCTAAAATATCCGGTATTTATGGACTAATGCCATATAAGTTACCACATGACCATGATAGTAAGGTGTATAAAATGTGTTAAAAGTGAGTAGTATTTTAAGTAATTTGACATAATCCTTATTATGTGAATTATTGGATAATGGAGGAATTAACTAGTTAATCAAGTGATTAGTGGATAATTAATCCAAATATTGGGATAAAAATTGCATCTAAAAGCGTGGTCAGCACATCAATGCCAATTGGTGACTCTTAAATCATAATGCAAGGTGGCCAAATTGTATTAATTGTGGTGGCAAAGTCTTCAAAGTGGGGCTACCTAAAAATATAATATACCATTCCTAGTTCAAGATTAACTTTCTATTTCTAATCTCTTAGAAACGTTACTATCCAAAATCACAAAAGAGTTTCAACCAAGCACATAAGAAACATTGTCCAAATCACTTTCGGCCAAGATTTTCTTGGATGGAAACGTTATCCTATAGTTTCTTATCCAAATCACATAAGAAATGTCATTTTGGGGATGTAAAGGTTTCGGCCAAGATCTTTTTTGAGCAACGTGATTGCGTTGAGATTTTCATACAACTTGTTTCATGTTTTGTCGCAATTAACGTGTGTTAGGGGAATTTTCAAGAGAATCGGCTCAGGTATGTTAAGGCTATCCCTTATTTCTTTTGGCATGATCCATACGACACAAACGAAATGAGAAAATACACAATTTCCATACATGACTCTATTCATATAAATATTAGAGATGCTTATGTTCTTGATTCCCCACGTGTCATATTATTTTATCATCTGTTCATGGGTCTCAAAAATAAGTAAGTTGGTAAAGTTTATTTCATGATATTAATCAGAGGCATAATGGTCTTATGACGTACTGAGAAATTTTATTAACGTATTTCATATGCATTTCATGCATTCATACATGCACATTTGACCAGATGGCATTATATACGTGTATATATGTGTATATATATGTATATGGTATATGGTAAAGGTTATGGCGTTATATACGCACCACCACCTGATCAGTTGGTATACGTTGACGATTTTGCAGACAATGGCCAAGATGGTATGATGGGATGCCCTCAGAGGCCTGACGATGTTATGAAACATGTACCTATGCATGACATGACATTTATACATATATGCATGAAACTATAATTATTTCATAATTTACAGAGTTATCCAGACTTACAAGTTACGTCATTTACTCTATATTTCTTCCATGTCTGTTATGCACTTATTTATGTGCCTTACATACTCGGTAAATTATTCGTAGTGACGTTCTTTTTGCCTAGGGATGCTGCGTTGCATGCCCTTAGGTTCCGGTAGACAGGTCGAGAGTCCTCCAAGTAGGCCATCAGATCAGTGTAAGATGTTGGTGCGCTCCATTTGCTCCGGAGTTACTTATTTAGATAGTATAATTTAGACATGTATTGTTTGGTATGGCGGGACCCTGCCCCGATCTTTGTGATAAGTATGTACTCTTAGAGGCTTGTAGATAGATGTCATGTATACGAATGCTTGTATGGCCTTGCCGGCCTATGTTTTGAGTTTACAAAATGATCATGTTGGCCTTATAGGCCCGTATATCACATGCATAAGTTTTTATATCAGGTTAGGGGTCGTCCTATATTGAGTTTTCCTCTATATTTATTTTGGTTAGCCCATGATGGCCCATTTGGCCCGTTTTCCAACGAAAGTACAATAAGAAAGATGTGTTATGTTGGTACTCGGTTAAGTAAGGTACCGGGTGCTCGTTGTGGCCCATAGGTTTGGGTCATGACAAAAGTGGTATCAGAGCAGTTCTGTCCTAGGGAGTCTACAAGCCGTGTCTAGTAGAGTCTTGGTTATGGGTGTGTCGTGCACCACATTTCTAAGTAGGAGGCTACAGGGCATTTAGGACTGTCACTCTTTCTTCTTACTCTAGATCGTGTGGTAGAGCCCAGTTGTAAGAACTCAATTTTCTAAACTCTATCTTATTTATAATACGACGATGCCTACATCCAGAAAGATGATTGGTAAGGGACATAGCTATGGAAGAGTTGAGTCATAGGAACTCGACTTTTGCATCATGCTTATGATGGATAAATATGATGTATTCAGCAGATCATGTGTATACTAAGATGTGTAAGCTTCTTGATAAGGATCTCGAAGGCAAGAATGCCTATCCACTCTTATGGTAAAAAGCATTAAAATAATTAGAAGGTATAAGTTGCAACAAGTAAAAGAAGCAAGATGAAGAAGGGTATGAGGCGCCCAGATAATGAAGAATAACAGTATTTACAACTCAGGTAGAGAAATATAAGACTTTTGAGTTACCTTCAACAGTAACATAGGTATGTAAATTGGCCACACTGATCTCATTTATGCCCTATAGGAGCTAATATATATGATATAAGAGAAGGACGGATATCAGGATCCGGCTGGGGTTAGAGTGATCCAAATTCTGGATGGATTTTTTGCGTTAGTTGAAATTTCCAAAGGATAATGTGCTGATAGATCTCCTTGTGAGGCACCCAGACGGTGCACTCTAAAATAGTACAACTAGATATGAGTATTATAAAGATAGGCACTGGAAGCTTGGAAAGGATAAATATTATATTAATATGGCTCCCGTCCCTAGTAGAGAAATAATGTTAAGCAACCCGAAGAGCCAGTGGATGGAGAAAAGGGGAGCTAAAAGAAAAAGAATATATTGTCGAAGTTTTCAAAATAAAGTGATAGATAGAAATGTTAGCAGGAAATAAGAAGAGAGTGCATTATGAGTAAGATGTGATACATGGATGATAACGATAAAAGTATTTAAAAAAATGACAGTATTATAGAGACTATAGTCAAGTGAAGGAAAAGATGAGAAGTGACAGGCCTTGAGACAACAAAAGAGTATAGGCCAGAAAGTCATACCCTCATTTCGAGAAACAAGTTCGTGAACAAAAGGAAAAGTTAGACCCCAAAAGTAATACAAATCAGTATGGGCTGGTAAACAAGGTAAACTAGACATGAGTTAGGGATTGAGTGATTTGATAATAGTCGGCATTATGAGAATTACAGAGATTGCGTTCCGGCAATAATAGAATGGACAACAGAAGATGATTCATGAGAATTTCAGAGAATGGTGATTCAGGAAAATGCTTCCCTAAAGTAAGCAATGAGAATTACCGCAAAGCGAGTAAGGGTCATCAATAATGTGAGAAGACGACAAGGATAAAGAGGTAAAACATCTATAGGTAGCTCGTCATAGCACTAAATCTTAGTACTTCCCTAAAGGGGGGAATATAGGGTGATGTGGCATTAAGTCAAAGACAAGTAGTTCTAGTAACTATGTAATAATAAAGGAAGAAGTGAAAAAAAAAGAAAAAGGGACAAGATTGCACTTATTCAAAGCATACAAATAAACTACGAATCCAGAACATTATGCAAACACAACGTCAAGGAAAACAAGTAAGGGTCCCTGCCCGGGATGTTTTTGATAAATAGTAAGTTAAGACAAAAGAAATAGCCCAAGAAAGATTATGCGGGATATGGATATGAGAATGGACTAACGAGTAGTTAGTAGTTAATTCCGGAAGAGCCTAGTTATGTCTAGATAAAGGGATACCGACCAATCAACAGATCATGGAAGATAAATATAGTGAACCCAACATGGGGAATTCAATCTCGCAGATATGACCTCGGAACCCTTGAGAAATATTCAGATAGAAGTTGGGGTAGTTAAAGGTGACGTATAAGTGTTACGAAAATAAAAGAGGATGCCACTACAAACAGTCAAAATTTAAGTTCAAAAGCAACCCTACAAGGTGTGGAGATAACTAACTATGGATAATTATAGGCGAGAAAGGATTCAAGATCATATGGATTGTATGGAATTCCAATATGTGTGGGCACTAAGATAAACCAAGTATTCATGCAAAAAAGTGGCAGAAAGACCAGGAAAGATAATAGCTTACGTTTAAAGAAAGCTGAGAAGGAATGAAAGGACTTATTCGATCAATGATCCAGAGTTGGTTACGTTATGAATGCACTTAAGCATTCGGAGTATTTTCCATGCAGTATATATGTCGACAATCATACAGCCGTAGAAGATTCTGGTTTAAGTTAAATCAAAGAATTGAGCCCAGTTCATAGACAAAGGATTGAGTTGTTAAAAGATTGTATCATGGATATTCCATAGCGCCCACGAAAGGCTAAAAGTATAATAACTAACACCATAAGCCGCAGATCGGAAGATATCTTAAGCCTACATAAAGGTTGATCAGAGGAAAGAGGAAACTAAAGACTTACATCACCCAAGTAAAGCAAGAGTTTGATTATTAGACCCAGGAAATTATGGACATCGTGATTAAGAACATTATAGAATCACTCTTAATATCAGAGGTGCAAGAGAGATAGTACAACAACCATATTCTATAACAGCCCTACGATAAAGACAGTTAGAAAAGTACCAACCTCATAAGAAGTCAATATGAAGCTCTCGCCGGATTATGTATACACCAGAGGTGCAAGTATTATAATAAAGCCTCAAGTTATGGATGTGAATTATACCTATGTGGAAAGAATGTCATGAAAGAGAAATAAGATGTGATGCAAGATTTTAAGGTAAGTAAGATAAAGGTGAACAACATATGCGATACTCAATTGTAGGAGGCTGTGAATAGTCCATACTTAGGATAGAAGGCTAAAAGCACGGTGATTCAATATCCAAGAATGATAGCACCGTCGTCAGTGGCATGTCTTCCAGCCTATGGTTTCAAGGTATCGAGGAGGCTAATTAAAAGAGTAAAGAAGAGTTAGAGACGATGTGATATCGCGCTTGATGTTCCAAAATGACATAAGGAAACCTATGACGCAAGCAAGTTGAAGGAAGGTTGCGAGTAGTACAAATAGATATACATAGGACGCAAGCTAAAGTATGGTAAAGTAACAAGGTTTTAGAAAGACAGGAATAAGGACAAGAAAGGGCGAATGAGGAGGTGACGAGAAACAGGTAAGTTCTCGGGATTAAGACCATGAAAACAAGAGAGCTAATGATCTCTCTAAGTTATAGCAGGTTTAGTATAGCCTGAATAAACACAAGGGAGTCTAAGACTAATAGCATTTGAAAGAGATGGAATGCTACCCTGATAGTACAATGAGGGTGTAATTGTGATGGATAAAGGATGACATTTAGGCCTTCGAGTGAGTAAATATTTGAAGAGAATTACATTGATTGTACGAGATTAAAATACCCATGTAAGTGAACCGCATTGGGATGCTATAAAATACGGTCATTGAAGTACAGTATCACCCCTAAGTGGATCAGGAAAATCACTTCAACTATTCCTCGATGCAACATAAGCCCTAGTGGCAAGGTATGACGTAAGAAGTTTTAAGTTATCAGTGGTATATTGTGAATTAATATTGAGGTGAATTAACAATGGATGGACAAAAGATGAACAATAATGAGGAAGCATTAAATGACTTAGATTTATACATATGGGATAAGCAACAAAAGTAACCTGGAGTTCGGTAGCAACCCTCAATAACGATAAATAGGGGTAAGGTTTATGGCATAGTATGACCTACCTAGGTGCAGTAAAGTCATACGGATGGATAAACGAAATAAGGTATAGCAATATTCGTGAGATCAACAAAGTACGGATGGGTAAAAGCTGGAGGAAAAAAAAGAAAGAACAGTCGTGTAGGCGTACTTACAAAGAAAAAGTCGTACAAGCTGCATGACTGAAGGTAGCAAGAGTTACGAGATTGGAAGAATCCCGACCACAGGCCGTGGTGTAAGAAAGAGA